>JAURVB010006878.1:0-159754 GCA_033002965.1 Piper betle
TAGTCCGGCGGCGGAGGCAGGGCAGGCGAGGCGAGGCAGCGGCGGATGTTTAGGGTGGCGGTCCGGCGAGCGGCGGCGACGGAGGCTGGAGCGGTGCAAGCTGGGCGGGAGGGCGGCGGTGGATCTTCACACGGCGCGCAGAGGGAGGCGAAGACACAAGCAGATGGTGGCAGTCCAGCAGAGGCGGCGGTGCAAGCTGGGAGCGGAGGCAGGCAGGCGGAGGCATATGAGGCATGCGAGGCGGAGCGGAGGCGGTCCGGCGGAGGCAGGCGGAGCGGAGGCGGTCCGGCGGAGGCAGGCGGAGCAGAGAGCAGAGCGGAGACGGTGGCGGTTCGGCGGAGGCAAGGGAGGGTGGGTGAGGACGGCGGAGGAGCGGCAGCAGCGGCGGCGCCCTATGAACATTGTTTCTGGGTTAGGGTTTTAGAAGTTTGGTTTTGATTTCGGACCGTCCACGGACATTGCTCGGGCCCGACGGACAAGTCGGACATTAACTCGATCGGACAAGTTTTGTCCGATAAAATTTCGGACAAACGCGGACAATATCTTGTCCGGCGTCCGTCCGACCGATGCCCACCCCTATCGGCCGCACTAAAAATTAGTGTGCACAAATTTTCTTTAAAACAATATAGTAGATTTAATTAATTTATATATTTATATATGTATATGCTCTAAATTAATAAGAACTATTCTCATTGTACAGTTTTTTATTATTATATTAACCTCCTTAAATTAAAACTTTTGAGTTTTTTTGCTCTTATTATATTTTAATTTATCTTGTGACATGGCTAACTTTGGTCCTACAATAATTTTAGAGGTTCATTGATATGTTTAATTAATTTAAGATTATTGTTATTGTTAATTGTTATTAAAAAAGTATCAAGTATAATTCTACCAAAATTAATAACCTTTAAAATTTCAAAATATTAACATATATATTATATTATTAATAAGTTTTATATATAATACACAATTGCATGGTCTATGGCTAGTAATATAAATAATTTCGTTTGGTTTTTCCGTTGGAGGATAATATCAAATATATTTTTGTTTATTTGGCAAAAAGCTCAAGTAAAAAATAGGAATAATAATGCAAGAATGTGTTTGTTGAGAGGCTTAGATTTTATTCTCATCCAACGTTGCATGGTATTCTTGGCTAGTTTGATCGTCTCTTACGGTCAGAGAATCCAACACCCAATATTTCCTTTCTTCCCGGTAAAGATCGAACTCTTCAGTTTCCAAAAAGATGATACAGTAGCCCAGAAAGCAACTGAAGATGATATCCAAGTACCCATTTTATCTTCAGACAAAGCACGAACCAGATGGCTCTTTTGAATAATTTCATTTTTTATATGAGCTTCCAAAACCCATAAAATTCAAATAATTCAATCATTATTCATATGAGAAAAAAGCAGACTTCGAATTCAGAGTCTATCAGCATGCCACCTCTTATCTTCCATGAAATTCTAAAGAGCTTCGATTAACACAAATCAACCTTCCATCCACATCACATGGTATGTCTAATGCCTGATCATCAAAACAGGTTTGTGCACTGCCAGAGACTAAAAATGATATGTGTGCAGAAACTACTAGTAGCCATATCACACTTCATTGTGACAACTCCCCGAGAGATTGTCCCCAGTTGCAGAGGAGGTGGAGGGGTGCTGACAGGAAAACCGATAGATTTAATGAAAGAAACGATAATTAGCCTAAGGAAAATTTTGCATGGTTTTTCTGCTTCAGATTAGGAGTCTGACTAGCAGCCATGAAAGAAGGCAAACAAGTCTGAGAAAAGCTAGATACCTGATCCGGTTATGCAGTTTCCTACCGCGAAACTGAAATAGGACCAAGACAGTAAAAAAGTATAATGAGTGTCAATGGTTAACATATAGATAAATGCAATCAGAAAATTTCTAATGTTATGATCATGGTTGCATGAATCAGAATCGAAATCGGTTTTCCAGGGAGTCGGAATCGGAATCGGAATCGGTCTGAATCGGCTAGGAATCGGTTCAGTTGAATTGGTCCAAATTAATTTAATCGGTCATATATAATAATTTGATAATTCATAATATAAATATATTAAAATTAGGTATTGATGTTATTTTGATATTATTCTGTGTATTATAGTTTATGATATTTTTAAATATTTTTTTTAAATTATTTAGAATTAATTATTATTTTAGACTCGAGTTAGACTCGAGTCAACTTTTAATTACGAGAATGTCACCATTTGCTCTTTACCCCGCCGGCGGCGAGCCCGGAGTCCGGGACGCACGGCGGAGGCGGAAACGGGGCGGCGGCGGGTGGAGCTGAGGTCGGGTGGTGGAAGCGCGGTGGAGGGCGGCCACCGATTCCACCCGAACTCCTCGCCTTTGCGCTCCACAGCACACTCCGCAGGTCGG
The DNA here is from genome assembly GCA_033002965.1 of Piper betle. Classification (NCBI taxonomy): domain Eukaryota; kingdom Viridiplantae; phylum Streptophyta; class Magnoliopsida; order Piperales; family Piperaceae; genus Piper; species Piper betle. The sequence goes on from JAURVB010006878.1 coordinate 2,403, forward strand.
ACGGCGGTGGCGTGGTCGGAAGGTCGGGCAGAGCTGAGGTCAGACGGCGGAAGCGCGGTGGAGGGCGGCAGAGCAAGCGCGACGGCGGAAACAGGGGGAGATGGGTATGATTTTAGGTTTTTAAAATTCAAATTACTATTTTACCCATGCTTAAATAATTTAATAAAAATCATACCTAAGGTATTTTAGTAATTTATTAAAAAACTGATTCCGATTTAAATCGGCCGATTCCGATTCCGAGTTAGAATCGGTTGGAATCGGGCGAAATCGCCCGATTCCGAGCCCGATTCGGGGCCGACCGATTCGGCCCCAAAATCGGATCGGCGCGCTGCCGATTCGTGCAACCCGGGTTATGATACGCACCACATTTCAAATACATAACATACTTAAAACAACTATCATAACATTCATTTATGATTGTCACTCTCCAAAGAGGAGCAGCTAATTCATACTTGCCACAACAAGACACATCCAACAAAACCCAATTGAAGGATGGAAAATAAGACCAACTAATAAAGTCTTCAATATTCAATATGGCATTCGGTCCATCTCCCGCGGACCCCAACAAGCATGCATCCTGAGGATCAAAGTCATGATAGATACAATAACTGGGAAGAAGAAATAGATTCTGGCCCCCCAAAAGAAAAAGTCTGGCTCACCAGTGTGCTAGAAATGCCACAGATTAGGAACCTCATAGTTACATCCTCGTCAAATACTTTAACTGAAGCCAGAGAGTCCAGTGCCCTTTCTTCCTCACCCATATCTTTCTCTGGAAAGCTCACATTAACCTTGGGTGATTCACCAAGTAAGCGTGGCCCAGGTTTTCCGCATAAATTCTGACCCTTGAATGGCAGTTGTTCCTCACACAATGCAACTGAAAGGATGCATAAGCAAGCTGGAAGGCGTCCACATATGGCTGCATGAACTAAAATTACAATCATAATCATAAAAAATATGCTTTTCAAGATAAATCCTTTCGCATTGGTCAGGTTTATCTCAACCACATTTTTTTCTGCAGATTTGTCAGATTTATCTCATCACACCAACCAAACACGAAGATATTGTATCGAAATCGCCCAATCCGACCTCGGAATGGCAATGACGGATCCCCAAAAAAACCAATAGATGCCTCAAAAACAGCGTTACTTTTACGCCAGTACGATCACCACGACCCGCGTAATGAATAGGTTAGCTCCGAAGCTTCGTTTCCAGCACCCAAAAACCTCAGAGTTTCTTCGCCACCTTCCATTGAAATGCCTCGAAGAAGGCGACCTTCTTCGCTGCTCTTGATGCGGGTGGCTTTGGAGGCGAGAATGGGAGTGGGATGGCTCCTTTCGAAGAGCGGAATCGGCTCCGATTGGTGCAGCTCCGGGGCATCGGCGGATTGCGATCGAACGAGGAGATGGACATCGAATGATTCGAATCTCAGATACGGTCGCCTCGGCTCCTTCCGACCAGGATTCGCCTTCCTCTTCGTGTTTTCGCTGCATGCATGCGCTTTACTGGGCGTGGCGGCCTTGCAAGGGAAAAAAATGGCGGGAGATTTATTTATTTATTTTTCTTTTTTTTAAAATAAAAATAAATTTAAGTTTTTTTAATATTTATACGTGTGCTTGTATTTTATTATTTTTAGTTAATTATAAGATCTTACAACTAATTTGGACTAACTTAAACACAAACATATTGGTCTTTTTTTAAAAAAAAATTGCATTATACGGTATGTGGTTTTAAAAAAAATAATAAAATAGATCCAAGTTGTCTTAATTTAAACAGTAATATTGTTTTAAAAATTGGCGAACGTTTCTTTTTCCTAATAATATAATAGGTAGAAGAACCAGACATTATTTTTTAATTAATGTAGTATGAATAACTATTTTATTTCCTCAGGTTATCAATAACTACTCTGCAAAACATCATTAATATAAAAGTAAAAATAAAGATAAGCACAAAATTTTAGCTTTTTATAATTTTTTTATAACTTTTATAATTTTAACTTTTTATAATTAATCCAGAATAATATGACTTTCATGGTTTAAGTTCAAATATTATTCATAAGAGAATACGATGTGTTTCTCATAAAACAAAAAAAATACGAAATAGAATTATATGCCTATAAAAAAAATCAATTGTACATTAAACCCTTACCATCTTGTATCATTTAGAGTCCTACTCGGCTACTATTTTTGCCATATTTCACAATAAAAAAGAACCCAATACAATTGATTATTATCTAATAAGCTGTATGGAATATATATATATATATATATATATACATTTTTGGGTCGACCTGAACGGCCAAGTAAATTCATATCAAATCAACCTATATATATCGAGCTTAATCAAGCTAAAAACAATCCTATGGAATTAAAATATTTACAGAAAAGAAAAAACAAAGTTATGTAGAATGAGGAATACCAGGACATTACACAGGTTGTGCTCGGTGTAAGTGACAAACAAGTCGGAGGTATTCTTCAAGAAACAAAACAAGCACAGAGAATATGAAGCATCAATGGAACACACGTTAACCCCTTTTTTTCAGACACGCATTAACTTGATTCATAGGATATTATGCAACATTTGTATTTTGTAGTTTGAAAGCAATACAACAATTTCATCTAAAAAACTTCTTTTTGAATCCACCACATCCAACTCAACAAATTGGATCCAACAAGTTAATACAAAATTCAAGTGGCAGACCGCAGATTTGTTAGCAAACTCAGTAATGGAAACTACAAGTATAGTTGAATTAGTTCATCACTGACCACAGACGGTGTTAAAACACCAAGGTCCGTGAATAAAAGAGTGAGATATTGAGGGGGAGTGTAGTCTCTGGCTGACGTCTCAACCACCACCTCTGAAGGTATAGGTACCCCAAAGTCAATTGGTCGGGGGGCAGGAGCTAGATCTTTCTGATCCAAGGGATACAAGCGAGCAAACTGTAAGACAAGTTTGAAGATGTTAAAGATCTTGACGGGCAAAAACTAGTCGAAGATTAGAACTTCTTTCGTGCCAAAAATTGTCTATAAAGTTATCGTAAAAAGTAGACACTGCTTCAATCTCTCTCAATTAGGCATACAACTAAATAGCCATCCTATTGCTCATTGAAAGAGATAGCTAATACCGAAATGCTTTTGGTGAATTTGTACAATGTACATGCAACACCTTCATTGGACACACAAAAATTTCCTTGTAATAATGCTGAGTGTGTATCCAAATCCAGTGCTAGCACCTAAAAATAGCTGATGATTAAATGGTAGTAATTGACTCTTAAACAACATCAAGTTCCCAGAAACAAGAATTGATTTCCATACCTTATAGCTTTCGGCAGCAACATAGACAGGTTTATTCAACCTGTGGGCCACAAGCGCAATTTGATACGTTCCCATCATATTGATTATCCCGCCACTTTCCACCACCCCATCTGCCCCAACAAGGACCATGTCAACCTCATCCATGGTATATGCCACTGCAGAATCTATAAGAAGCTTTACTGGAACATTAAGCTGCCCCATTTTCATAGAAAAGCGTAAGCCAGTACGGTCAGGTCTTCCCTCTGCAAATCACACATGAAGTGTACTATAACATAATCAGAGCATTCCAACTCTTAAAAAATAAAAAAGTATTGCAAAGCATTTTCACCTAGCTATTTTATAATCATGGTAACAGAAAGGAAACAAGATAACATGCCAAAATAATATAATACCGAAAGGAGTGTAAGGGGAACAACCTGTACAAAACACACGAAACAATTTTCCTCCTGACGCTGCCAACCTTAACACTTCGAAGACAACTCTAGAGTAACCGTGAACCAAAATGGTACACCCATCAAATATAAAATCCTGACTAAGCATTGCAATAGTCCGACGAGCCTGATAATAAGCATTAAGTAGATTGATAAACATGCCACAAGAATAGAAGAAAAGACATCACCGAATGCAAGCACTAAACTTTGCACCTTAAGAGATATCTCTCCAAATTTCTCCCCACGTTCTATCAACCGAGATTTAGCAGCATTGAAGTCTTCATGCTCCAAGGCAGATGTTCGTGTAACATAGCGCATGTACAAGTCACAGCCAGCTGACAAAGAGATGGAGGTTGTATCCCATGCCTGCAATATATGCATCGAGGAAAAATATACAAAACATCAAGCAAGCCAATTGCCCACATAGGCATCATCGATTCCTATTGATACATAAAACAATCCTACAAAACAATATAGAAGCATACAGAATACACACATATATGCACGCATAACACTTGCTAGATCTTGAAAATCACGACTCCAACTGATTACTATTAAGTTCAATCAATTTCTTAAAGTCGGCCATCATCTTTTTCTTAAATCTAAAACAAACAATACAATCATCCGAATATGATGTGAGATTATCAAGCTAAACAAACTCTATTTAAGCATAAGATTCTTACATAGAACATCGGATCTCTATTTTTTAAAAAAAATGGTACCGTGTATTCGTCTTACAATGACATACAGCAGAACTCAATCAATTTTCAGAACATCAACATAATCAAAACAAAAACCTCAAACAACAACTCATTTAGCTCAAAACCTTTAAAGTAGAACGCAATGAATCATTCTTAGGGCAACCATTCATCATCATCATCCATCAAATTGAGCACTTTTTACCAAAATTGAAGCCCACCACTACACAGACCACAAAGGTGCAAGGAATCGAGCCGCTATACCTTGAGCGTATCGGAGGCCTTCCTGAGCTCGAGTTCGAGCTCCATCATGGTCGTCGCGTCGCTCGACCTGCTAACCGCCGTGAGCGCCATGATGGCGGCGACGGCCTCGGCCAGGTCCGGCTGCTTCCTCCAGTAATTGAACTCGTCGATCACGCCAAACCCCCTGCCGCCGGCACCGCTCCCCCGGCCTCCGCCGCCGGGTGCGGCGCCCCCACCGCGCCCCCAGCGGCGGCCTGGGCCTGGGCGAGCCAGTCGCTGGAGACGACGGCGTGCTGCCCGGAGCGGGTCTGGTAATAGGCCGAGACGGCCGTGTCGGAGTCGGCCGGGAGCGGGTTGTTGCGCTTGTCAAGGATGGAGTCGGATCTCGGCCACATTTGGAGGTGGAGATTTGGGTGGGACTGAGAAGAATGAGTTCGCCGGAATTGTTGCCGCCGGCTCGCCGGCGAGCGGAGGTGGTCGCCGGCGATTGGAGGAGAGGGGAATTGGGGGGAACAAGGCTAGGGTTTAGGGGTTGGCGATTAGGGTGGTTTTAGCGGGTTGGTTCGCGATTAAAATGTGATCGGCTCGGTTCACCTCGCTCGAGATCGATGCATTCAATTTTCATAAATAAAATATATATAAGTTAAGTTCAAATTATTTCATTACATCCAATTATATATCTCTAATTGTCTATTGATAAATATTATACCATTGAAATTTTATATAATTATAGACATATCATTTTTTCATTGATTTAGCATTTTTGAGATATAATGTGAATTTGAACTCATGGAGTCATTAAAGAACTCGACTCGTCAGATTTGATATTTATTTAATTAAAAATAAATAAAGTTTGAACACTTATATTAAACTTTCAGCCTGCTCCAACCTAACAAACTTACAATGTAACTTTGTTCTTTTTAAGATTTAGTGAGGATCACTGCAGATTGAATCAAACCAAACACAATTTACTTTGCAAGCTATTTTGATCCAATTATGCCTCTAAAGAAAGGTGTGAGTTTTATATGCTCCAATCTCCACCTTTCTTGAGGTGAAGTTTAAGCTTAGTTTACTAAAAGTGAAGTATAAATTATAATTTTAAATATTATATCATATCATTCAATTATAACTAACATATCAGGTCTCGCTTTTATATCTGATACCGTTTAGACCTTTGTACATGTTTAATTGATACACGATTTTTCGATAAAATCATTTCATAAAATTTGATTTTTTTGTTGAAAATTATGGTATTTTAATCAATATTTAATAAAATATTAATGATAAAATACATTTTAATATTTAATAAAATATTTTATTCCTAATTTTATATATGTTTGAGCCTAGTCCAATCCGATTGAACTAAATATATCCTATATTGACTATAAATTCAATAAGATAACTGGTATGACATTTAAAACTATGGTGTAAACAATACAAGTTGCTCAATTTTTTTAAAAAATGGCATTTTGATTCAACTGATAAAGCTCAAGCTTAGATGTTGAAGAAACAAAATTCAATCAGGAATAAGAAAATTTTGTTTTGAGATATTTATTTTCGGGCTGAGTAGACTTCGGCCCAAATTACCGATTAAATCAAACTAAAGTTATCAGCTCAATTTAGTTATTATTAAAATTCAATTTAGCTTGGTTTAAATTTTTGAAAATTGTTTTAGGAATGGGAATTTTTATTTTGAATCGAAGCGAACCGAAACCGATCAAAACATCAAAAAACTTTAAAATAAATAAAAAGCTTAATATTTATATGTTATGTGAATTATATATATATATATATATATATATATATATTGAGTTATTTGTAATTTGCTTGATATGTTTAATATAATACCTATGTATAGAATATTTTTGAATGCGATTCCGTTGGTTAAATTATATTATAATTATATTTGTTACAAAAAATGATAATTAATTTTAATATAACTTCAATAATTTCGGTTTGATTCTATTCGGTTTTGAGAAAATTTTAGCCTCCAAATGTGATTTCAGAAATTTGGTTCGGTGGGTCTGTTCCGAACCAAACTCATTTCTCTACCTTTATATCATGAACTGCTGTTTCAACGACTACAATTATTATTTTTGTTGCTCTGAACACAATTACTACTCATTTTGGTGTTTCTGATAACTTTGGAAGGTGCTCCATCTATTCTGAGAAGATTGGCCACATTTTCAGCATCTTGCTTCTCGAAATCATCTTGGATTTAGCTTTTATTTGAAGCTAAAGCATCTGTAAAAGTTGTTTTCTGGGTAATCTGAAAATACAGTGATGGAAGCTTGCAGAGATGAATCTAACAGAAATAAAGAAAGAATTCCCTTTTTCTTATCATTTGTAACCGACCAAAAAACCCAGTTTTCACTGATCACATTCAACTCATGATCATGTCACCAAGCATAAGATTTTGAGAAAGCTAAGATTATCATGGCTGCTTCTCTGTACACGAGAAAAGGCTTTGAAATATAAAAGCACGAAATCAATTCCATATATACATCAGTTGAAATCAAGGTGCCTATAATTTGCCGACTTGAACAGCGACTCTTCGTTGCGTGGTCCTCTCCCAAGATGCTCCCGAGCTTGCTTGAGCAGATCAAGAATGTCCTTATCCCTGCAACAACTCTTAAATTTTCAGTTGGCAAATCAAACCCATAATTCCAATTTGATCAGGGCAACTCATGACAAACGTACCAGCTTAAGCGGCCAACTTTCTGTGATCCAAATCTGCTCAGACGAGGGCCTTCATCATAGCCTTCACAAATCAGCCGCCCACCCTCGTCTATGTAGCAGATGACTCCACTTGATTGATCCTCAAACACCTGTTCACAGTTCCAACAACTCTTTTAATGTTATTAAAACCGAAAAACAGAAACAAAGTGATGTAGTTGAAAAGCAAACCTCTAGTGTTGATTTCCTGGAACTGAAGCATCTAATCAGACTTCCAGAGGATGATCTTGTGGTCGGTTTTCTATGACAAGAGTGAAGCATGGACACCCTTCGGGGTGCAACTGGTTTGCTACAACATCTGGGCACAACAGATTGCAAATAAGTGAAGGCGATTGCCATATTCTGCTTTCTTCTTCTCTGGTAAAAGATTATGGGAGAAAGCTATTCTGGGTTATGGAAACAAGAAATAATTTGGATCTGGGGGGTCGCAGATTGTCGCGTTCGGGAGCATTGGTACAATTATATAACATGATGACCGTCCACCGGGAAGCAGGTAGAATACTTTATGAAGGTTGGAGGGAGGGCATTGGAGGTAGAAAATTATAATGCTGTTCGAGGGTCGTATCAATTGTCTTGTCCAAATGCACGCCATTAAAGAAGCTCATCCAGTCACTGTTCTTAGTTGCTTCAATACAATTCTTTGCATTTTTTAAACTTGGATCATCTTGTGTTGGTATGTTAAAATCCAATATTTAATTATTCGGCTTCAATGGAAGATGACAATCACAATCGTAAGTGCTTGCAATTAACGATTGAAATTTTTTTAGAAATGCCTGCTACAAATGCTTATATAGATGCCATTAAGCCTGATAGTTGCTAATAAGGATCATCATCATCTCTATAAGCGCCTACAACTGGCGTTTGACAAGTTCTGCTCAAGTAATTGTTGCCTATGACCAACATTAATATATAATTAAAAATATTTTCTTTTTTGCAGGCAGAGGTGATTGGATCATGGGAATAATCAAATCACAATTTGCATTTGTATGTTTAATATTTTGAGATAATAGATTTGAAAAAAAGATGATTAAATTGATGTCATGTATTTTTTCCCAAATTTGATAAAATATTGTTATAATACTTATATAAAATTCAGTTTCAAATTAGGGTTTTATCTGCTTGTAGTTTTGTTCGGTTCAAGCTAGTCTTAAGTCATTTCGAGTGAACTCAAGCCATACTATTTTTAGTTATGAGTATGAGACCCAGATGACCATATGAGTATGTTATGATGATTAAGTATGTTTGACATGCATATGATAACTTGAGATATGATATAACAGAGCATGAATTATCATTGTATACATGAAACATACAAATAATTTTTCTGTGTTAGCCAGGGTTATAGGTCTAGATTTATGCTATTACATTATTTAGTATACGTTTGGGATTTTCAGAATATCTCATTTGTATACATCATAGGGATTTCTTATTATTGGATTATGTCCATGTAGGCCCAACTTGATTGAGTTGTAAGTTTTCACCCGATTAAGTTGAGGGTTCGAGGCTTATTTAGCCTTCTTATCTTGATCCCCGCATATAGAGTCATTTTTAGGACTTGACTTAATTTTGACTTTAGATGGTTTCACTTCTAAATTTTTGTCCCTATGCATATTACATATACACATGAGTGAGCAACACTAAGCCATGAGTTGTCATGTGTTTAGACTAATATAAGATTATTGTAAACATTTCCTAAACATAATTTATGGGTAATATAGGTAGTGATAATGATCATGATAATAACATCAATGATAAGAGCTTGTCATTAGCAATTTATTAATTATAATTATTATTATCTACAATATGACCAACATTAATATATAAAGTATAAAGTTAAAATAACCTCTCTTTTTTGCAATATAGAAGTGATTTTGTAAAATATATATTTGACATTTTTTGAATAATAAGATTGAGGTCATGCGGAGCCAAATCAAGGCCAATAATATTATTATTCTATAGTAGTATATTAGTAACGGTTGAGGGTTGGATGGTTATTTATTTATTTGTTTATCTGTTAAAGTCAAAAACCCTTTTAACTTTTATTTATCCCCGATGAAGATTGGCCACACATAAATGCATAAATTGGCTCTTGGGGTTATACTTGAGCCACCTTTGTCAAAGAACCACTTACTATCTTGAAGAAAGAAAAATCACATACTTTTTTTACAAAGTACCCACCACTATTTTTTTAAAAATTATATTTTTAAAAAGTATCAAATTACAATCCTACCAACTTATATAATAATTATAAGAGGGGTGTTGAGGTGAGCCTTTGTCCTAAGCTTTGATCTGGGCTATCTGATTAAAAGGACGACCCAAATCAATTATTTGTTTAAAAAATTAAATTTTGATATCGGCTGTCCGATTAAAAGGATTTATTGTTTCCAAATAAAAAAAAAAGGCCATTTGCTGGTGGCCTTGTTTGGCCACCCACCGGCCAAATCCGGCCCTGGGGTGGCCAAACATGGCCTGATTGAGCCTCGCTGCCAAAGATCTTATTGCAGCCACGACCAATCCCCCAGTCCCCTGTTGCAGATGCCCACACTCCATTGCTGACGCCCTTCCTCCCCGCTGCCACTCAACCCACTGCGGATGCCCCTCCTCTCTGCTCCCCCTCGACCCCATCGTCCTGCTGCATCCGCGGCGGGATAACGTGGAAATCTGCGGCCAAGAAGCGGCCACAACAGGATGACGGCCGCTGACATTATTGGGGGAGTTTGGTTTTTTTTAAACAATAGCTTCAAGTCATCCTTGTAATTAGACAGCCTAGATTAAATTTGAGGTAAAAATTTTTTCTGGCCTCAGCTCACCAACACTTTACCCTAATTATAATCACGTAATCGCTCATCTTGGTTAGGTGTTTTGCCATGTTATAAGATACCAAACCTCTTATTTCAGGTATCTTATAATTTTTTTTATATGGATGAAAATACTCTCGTCATCTGAGTGTTATTACAATCCAAACACTGATGATAAAGTTACCTTACATAAAAACATTAATCGCAGCTAATACTAATTATTCTCGTATATTTGAGTTATTTTAAATGCGTTAAGTAGATTACTGTTCATGGTTAAAATAGGTATTTTACAAAAATAAAAATATTTGATGGACATAAAAATTAATCTTATTTTATATTACCCAGTTAAGAATATTAAAATCTTCTACGATTGAAGGTATTTTGCTCCCCACTATTACCACTAAGCTCATTTCTCATAAATTTTTTAAAACTAAAATCAAAATTTATTCGATATATATATATATATATTTATTTACGTTGTTATGTGATTTATAGTAATGACTACGAAAAGCACTACTAATTTCAATTTGTGTTAGACGTAGTCTATAATTTTAGATATAGGTGTTCATCTCATATAATGATGGAGATAAACTATAGTGATCTGACCTATTTTTTAAAATATATTTATTTTATTTTAATTAGTAGAATACCCTGATTTCTAATTAATTTTTGACTTTATTTTATTTATATAATAATAATAATAATAACAATAATAATAATAATAGAAAAAAAATAGTACCTATCTCCATCTCTAGGTATATCATTTCACATTTTAGCGGGTTTGGTCAATGGCCCGGATCCGGACCCGTTTATACCAGTCGTGGGGCCTACTACGCCCGCGACAGGTTTCGTACGTGGGGTCCCACGGCTTCGTCTTCCCCAAGCCGGAAGTTTGTTCGCCAACAATCCAAAGGTCTGACATCGAATCCTCCAAAGTTCGAATCTTTCTCCCATTTCCGACCGCGGACTAGCTCGCAATCTCGATTTCTCGTCTCCAATTTGTTCTTTGTCGATTCAGATTTCGCAGTATGGTGCTGCTTTCGATCTCATCGTTGTTGTCGTTGCAGGTTTTAGGGTTTTGAGTGTTGCAAGCAAAATGTTCCTCACCAGGTGAGTACGCGTACCCTTGTTCATGGCGGTTTTGTCGCGATGAAATCTGTGCGTTTGATTGTGTTGTTTGTGGGGTGTTTTAGGACGGAGTACGATCGCGGTGTCAACACCTTCTCGCCCGAGGGGCGGTTGTTCCAGGTCGAGTACGCGATCGAGGCGATCAAGGTTTGGGGTTTCTTCGCTGCTTTTTATTTTTATTTTTATTTTTTTGGGGGTTTAGGGTTTGGATGAAAGATTTGGTGTTCTTCTTCGTGTACCAGCTGGGATCGACTGCTATTGGGTTGAAGACGAAGGAGGGGGTCGTGCTCGCTGTTGAGAAGCGCATTACCTCGCCTTTGCTGGTATGAGTGTGGTTTAGCTCTCTCATCTTTACATGATTGAAATGTGGTGATTGTTGAAGCAAAGAAAGATTTTTCGTTTTCTGAGTGGAAGTAGAATAGTTGGTAATTGTTTTGTGGGGATCGTTATTTTTCAGGACCCAAGCAGTGTAGAGAAAGTGATGGAGATTGATGAGCATATCGGGTGTGCAATGAGTGGCCTCATAGCTGATGCTCGTACTTTGGTCGAGCATGCTCGCCTCGAGACACAGGTGTGCTTCCCCCATTATGCCATGTGGCGAGTAGCTAATGCGTTGTTGTTTTTTTACATTTTTGGTATTGGTCAGGTAGCCTTGTACTTACTGCATGGTTGTGATTGCTGTTGTTCTGTAATTTACCTTTCAGAATCACAGGTTCTCGTATGGTGAACCGATGACTGTTGAATCTACCACCCAGGCACTGTGTGACCTTGCCCTTCGATTTGGTGAAGGCGATGAAGAGTCCATGGTGATTGTTACTCATTCATTGAGTATCCCATGCTTTCTTTGGTTTCCTATTTTTGGCTTCAGAAGTTTGCTTTGCTTACTTTGGCTGTGTTTCATTGTCTGGTTCCAGAGTTTATGCTAAAATTATATTTCAGTCTAATGCCTTGCGTTGACACTGTTTTCAGTTGCAGATGTTGAACTGGAAATACCAGTATATATCATATTCTGAAAATAAATGGTGACTACGCATTCTTTATTATGTGAACGCTAAGGCAGTAGAAAGTCTGCAACATTTTACTTGTTTAATCCTTCATAAATGCATATATAAAAGCTTTAATAACGAGTTTTGGGATTGAATATGCATTTTTGGGATTGTAATCACCTATCTTAGAAGAAAACATGAGTTTTTATATTTTGACTTGCTTGGCAAAGCTTATTTGGTGCCAGTCTTTTATTCGTTTTGTTTGTGCTTCCTGAGTCATTTGTTTAATCAACAAGGACTTGAATTAACCGTTGCAAGTTCCTGGACAGGGACAATACTTAAAATTATATTAGTATGGGTTATCTTCATCTTATATTTCTGCATAAATAATGAAAGCTGTGCTGTTTGTTGCATTACCTTGTTGCTTTTACTCAGTTCTAGGAAGTAGTTTTACCAACTAATGATTGTAGTGCATTGACATGTGATACATCGAAGTTATTTAATGTCGTTATATATTTCTAAATACTGATTATTATGTTTTGTTACAGTCTCGGCCTTTCGGAGTTTCTCTTCTAATTGCTGGGCATGATGAGAATGGACCTAGCTTGTAAGTTTAATCTCAACTTACATATCAACTGTTTTTCATATGATATGAGATTGTGCTCTATGTCGTTACTTGTTTCTGAATTATATGTGCTAAAAGATTAAGGTTGTGGTTCGTATAGGCATCCTTTGAATGGGAAAAACATTGATAAGTTGCATTAATGATAGCAGAGTAGTATTTTTAAGACTGGATGGGCACCTTTGTCTTTGGCGGGCTTGACATTGGCCTAAGAAGCTTACATGATTCTTGTTCATCACATTTAAGTGGAAAACCTGTAGAGCTAAGGGTTAATAAAGAATGCATCTGTCAAAAAAATTACAAGCTTAGATGCATATTAATATGCTGTTTGTGGCTAAATTTTATTGTTTACAGATACTATACAGATCCGTCTGGAACTTTTTGGCAGTGTAGTGCCAAAGCAATCGGTTCAGGTTCTGAGGGTGCCGACAGCTCCTTGCAAGAGCAGTACAACAAGGTACATCTGCTTATCCATTTATAATTTTTTTGATAGCCCGCTGTTATTTGTTCATTTCCGTTTATGAGAAAATAGCCGAATGGCATTTCCCCCTTGATGTTGCATTATTTTAATTGCTCATTCAGTTTCCAGTCTGTTGTCGATTTTTTCTTGTTTTGAGGCAAGTCTGTTATCTTTTAAATACTTTGTGTATTATTTTTACACCCTCTTTTTGAGTGTTGCTTTAGAAAATTTTACCACTGTTTTAATGTGTTTTGTTGTGTTGTTGTATATGTGAGAGATTAATGGAGGTGCAAAATCCTTTTCACCAAACCAAGTCTAGATAGGATAAGGCATAGCTGACACCTTTATTCATGGTTATTGAACTGTCGTGTTGCATATTCTCAAGAGGCTCATACTGATGAAGGGAGAATGATTCTGCCTGTATGCTTTAATAGGTGCTGTGGCTTCTAGTTCGTTTCACATACTTGAGTTAACACTGCTGCATGTCTTTTCTAGCTTTTTTTCCATAGATGCTTATGGTTATATATTGATGGTGTATGAAAGCCTAAACTAATTGCTATGAACTTTGAGCTACTGAAATGTAGATAACTCCATTTTAGAGTTATTGCAGCAACTAGTTAAATGAGCAAAGTGTTCTAGAATAGCATAAAACCATTGAAGGCTCCTCAAAAGTGGTTGTAAAGGGTTTATTTTACAAGGAACAATTTCATGTTGATAAAAAGGGTATAATATCACATGCCTAAAGCCTAGGCCTTACCAAATTCTTTATTGATAATATAGTTATTAACTTGCAGGATCTAACACTGGAAGAAGCTGAGACAATTGCTCTCTCTATCTTGAAGCAAGTGATGGAGGAAAAGGTTTGGATCTGGACTCTGTACAGTTGCTAATGATCCAGATACACATTTCTTGTCGGTTTTCTATTTTCTTAATGCATAAATATTACATTTATTAGGTCACTCCCAATAATGTTGATATTGCAAAGGTTGCTCCCAAATATCATCTATACGCACCTTCTGAAGTGGAAACTGTCATTGGTCGCCTCGGGTGAAAAGGGTATGCTTTATCTTCATGTTCAGAAGACATCTTTTGGGACGACCTTTATTTGATGATTTTCGCTCAGGGAACACAAATTATAGCTCATTTAATCCATTTTGAGCTTCATTTAGTTCAACGGATGTCACTTAATTTTGACTCATTTATATATCGTCTTGAGCTAATATCCCGACGACCGACTTGTCGAATTTGATCCAAATATAAAAAAATGTTCTGACTTTAGCTCTTGTGTCATTGTTCATTCTTGTTGATTCATTTTCTTGAAACGCATTACCTTAGACTTTGAGGACCGTTCCTATTTATCTAGCACCCATATCACGGTTTAGAGTCTTAATCATCATTTGCTAGAATTTTATGGGTATGTCCCTTGGCCCAAATAGGGCATTTGGTGCATGTTGCCATTCCTGGACCGAGAATGGAATAATTTTTACATTATTATCATTTACCCTAGGGTAAGGGTTGACCCTTTCTGAATAGGATTTGGGTCCAGGTTTGCTAATTCGAGTTCAGTTATTGGGCTTGGGTTAAAAAATTTATATTGGGTCATTCAAGACGGAGCAAATCTCTTGACTGCACTCATATCCAATTGGAAGCATAGCCATATCAGCTCCTCAAAAGAATTTATTGATTCTGAGTATAAAAGTTTGAGATAGATAGACCATACAGAAAATTTGGGAGGATAACATAATGAGATCTAGATCATCAATATCACGGCCACCTATTCCCAAATAAATTGGGGTGGTCGATGATAACAGAAAGAAACTAACAATGAACATAATTTTATTTTGCAAACTAGGCCGCCAAACCAACCCAGAAACGAAAGTTCGACCAAGTGAGAGAGAGATGATCAAATTAATCACGGTACTCATCCATAAATCCTTTGTGAAAATCGGTTAATCGAGTTACAATGGCCGGAATCTTGTCCTCCTGCGGCAAGATTGTACACCTTACATGCCAAGTCCCCGGTGCCTGGTAATCCAACAAATGAAAGTCAGAAAATGATTTATTTCCTCCTAGTAAAGAATGAGGAGAGTGGAGGGGGAGAGACGATACCTGCCCAAAACCAGATCCTGGAACAACAACAATCCCTGTAGCTTCAAGAAGGCGCCGAGCGTAGAAAGCGTCGGGAGCCGTATTTACTGCTTTTGCAGCTTCAATGGCCTTCTTGGGCAAGTGCAAACGAGGAAAGAGATACATTGCTCCTTCGGCCTTGTTGCATGTAACACCTTCTAAATTGTTGAAGGCAGCTTCCAGGGCCTAAATAACAAAGGAAATGATAAAGATATATGACTTAAAAAGCTCACAAAAAAAAAACAGGGCCTAAATGACAAAGGAAATGATAAAGATATATGACTTAAAAAGCTCACAAATAAAAAAAACATTAGTATGACCTGTGCACGCCTTGCTAGAGATTGTAAAATGCCATTTTTCTCGGCTGTGTAAGATTCATAGGATTCATCTCCAACCTGTTTGTAAAAGCATCTATCAGGTGAAATTTGTTCAACATGCACAGATTGAAAGGAAATGAGCACATTAAAACGAGTTTGGCAATCAATATCGGAAATGAAAGAATAACCTTTGGCGGATTCATAACAAGACTGGCAAGAATTTGGCCCGAAATATTTGAGCAAAGATTTACAGACGCCACTTTGTAAATTTGCTCTCTTACATCAGCAGTGAAGCCTGTTACTTCCATATAACCACCTCGTTTTCCACATTCACCATAATATCCTGAGACATGGTATTTTATTGGGTTAATTCCTGACTGAATGTTATAGCCTTCAAATTGGCGAGTACAGGGAACAGACCTTTGGAGACTGATTGGAATGATACTAGTGCAATGTCATTGTCACCGTATCCCATTGACCTAGATATCTTCTTAAAGGAGTTGAACTTCTTGTCTTCCACATATATGTTTTCTTGATAAACCTGCAAAGTTTATTCAATTGCGATTATTATGGTCAAACAAGCAATTAACTCAAACCATGGTTGGATTTACCAGTAGAAAATAATTATTCAATAACTGGCCATGGGTGCTTTACAAAATTCCAAATTATGATCTATCCACCCTGCTAACAATTTACACTGATAAAATATTTGAGAAGGAACAAGGTGCCAACCCATTGCCTATTTATTTCCTTACACTTACCCCTAAAAACTAATCATTCGGTGGAAAAAAATGAAAATGATAAACACCACGTTAGCCATTTTAACTGTATATGTTCACGAGGTTTAATGAGATTGGATAGACTCCCTTCTTCCACACAGGATGTGAATGTGCAATACCTATCATAAGGAAGATGTAAACAAAACGTGCCTATCATGCACACAGGTTAAAATCTGCTTAAAACGTTCAGATACCTCATCTGCAAGAAGAACCAAACCCTCTTTCTTGCAGAACTCCACAATTTCTTTCTGATTGTCCTCTGCAAGTACCTGCATGAGAAAGCAGATGAACAATACTCATGAGCTCAAATGTCAAGAATTCAAAACCATTTGAAAGAACCAGACAAGGTTTAGTTCACTGAGAAAGAAATGGACACACCTGGCCTGTAGGGTTACCAGGATTTATAACAACAAGTGCCCTGACAGATATTCCCTTCGATCGAGCATCTTCTAACTGTTTTTTGACCTCGGAGAGCTTCAGTCCCCAACCTGTTTCTTCATCAAGATAGTATGGAACCTAGAAAAAAATGTTGGAAGTGTTTATTTATTTGTTTATCTGCGGTTTTTCGTAAAGTTCACGGAAAGCAAAACTTACCAGAAAGCCACCATGAAGAGCAATTGAGGCAGAGTATAGAGGGTATTGAGGAATTGGGCAAAGAATACCATCCTTCTCAGACCTTATTAACAATTGCATCATCATATGAACCTGAGAGGGAAAAATGATTGAACTGTAAATAGTAATTCCTCATTTAACATGATTGGATCCATAACTTCTGCTCACCTATTGAGAAAAAAAGGATTACGAAAGCTAATGACAAAAAAATTGCGTGATATCTAACAAGCACATGAATTTATAATTATTCATTTCCCGTGGAACAATATCTTGAAAAAATCAATGGCGAAAAAACTTTCTTCTAGAATATTGAATAACAAGAATTAAAAGCTTATCATGACTTGTGATTTCGTGTATGTACCGCAGGACTAGCTCCATCAGTTAAGAAAATGTCATCTGCATTGGCAGGGAAACCGTCGCGCTCTGCAATTCCAGCTGCAATTGACGCACGCAAGCCTATGATACCCTGCCACCAAAGAAATGAAGAAGTTAATACACACTCAAAGAAGGAAAAACCAATAAACATATGTATAAATAGCCGAAGATATGTTTACTTGACTATGACTGTAAGCACCAGTAGCTCGGCCGGGAATTTGATCCAGTATTTTCCAGGCTTTAGCTATGGCATCTGAACTGCAGGAAACAAACAACAGCAAAGTTCATTACATCCGCACAAGACCCATCTAAAATTATCATGACGTTGAAAACTTAAATTCTACATTTAAAGATTATGATTTTAGATTACACTGTAAGGAAAGCATGAACTACTGGCAAAGGTAGAATGAAGACTTAAAGCACGGGGATAAGGTGGCCTCCAATTGTCTTACAAGCAAGATGCAAGACCTAGAATGGAGTAGCAGCAAAATGCACATACAACCAAATTAATGACACTAGCATAATTGCTTTTATTTAGAGTTTGATAAAACTTCAAATGTCGAGAACTCCATGAGCTCAATCATTCATGGGAAACCATAGCTGTTATTACTAATCATTATCTCATACATGTTTCAATCAATATAGAGACAATCCAAAGCACCGATATGGGGAAACAATTGTCTTACCTAAACAAGGCATGCGTCTCAGCTCTGTCCAAAATAGGAGGATGGTCACACAAGGCAAGTACCTGTAAGAGAACACAGAAATGTGATGAAGGTCTAGAAACTCAGCAGAATAGAGCATCAACTTAAATCATACCCACCTCACGGAAAAATGAAATGGGCTGTTGGCCAAGAGACTGAGGATTACCAATGTTGCAGTACAGGATCTGTTTGAAGTACAGACCCTTTATGTTAGAACATGTAAGACAGATGTGTAGCAAGAACAACAATGATTTCAACACAAGTAAACATGTCTCCAATGATTTGTCACAGCAGAGTCATGCTCAGATGTCAAACTTTACATTAGAAATGAAGGGAACCCACCTCATCAAAGGATGAGATCCTGGATTTGTCTGTAACTCTTGTTGCAAACGCTGCACAGCAAACAGAATCAGCAGTAAGTATGCATTCAAAGCAATCTTGTCCATCCTAAGCGTTGCTACTTGTGGTGTTAGATTTTGAGAAAGACATTCGGAAAAATAATTGCTAAGAAAGGTTGTTGATAAACAACCAAAATTGCCACATATTGGCGTTCAAAAGATTACTACTACTGTTTAAAACTTGCATACTCTGTTCGTGTTTGAGTTATTTCAAAAAGGTATAAGATTCATTTAGTCAAACACTGTAGTGATCTTTCTGAAAAATGTCCCATCCAGATCCCTCAATGGCGCTTCACAGAGAATCCAAATATCTTGAGTATGAGGAAAGTATACCTGTGCATGAGTAACTATTTCTCCACGAACTGCATACTCACACTTCAAGACCTGATCAAATAGAGTAGATGAAGATAGCTTTCTAATAACAAAAACATAAAAGTAAATGGCTTCTGAGATACTACTTCACAATAACTATGACCACAAAGTTGCCCAAGATCCAGATAAAAAGGGGACAATATTCAGATTATGATTCGGGTTCAAATGAAAACAACCATGAAGCATTAATCTTTAATCACACTTAGACGAAAGGAAGAGCAGCTGCCGCAATCATCTCAGGGCAGCAAATCAATTAAACACATACACAAAACAGCAACCATCAAGGAGCTATCAAAGCCCGGCATTTCAAGCTTAGGGGAATACTCAGAAAACAGTCTACAAGCCAGAGCATCGCACAAAAGCCAATAGAAGCTCAAAGACAATAAATTTAGAGAAGTTTGGGGCTCAATCAAATGTTTCAAAACATAACCAGATCACTTCAATTAGAGATCCTCAGAGAAGAAGCTCGAGGCAAACCTTCCTAATAACTAATAAAGCCATGAAATTCAGTTCATACACTCCCGGTACAAGCTCCAACAATGGTAACCAGCACACAAGCAACCGATTAATCAAACAGATACGCAAGAACCGCGCCTAAGAACGAATCAAGTCCCGACATTTTCTGCACCAACAAATAAAAAACAACAAAAGGAGACAAACAAGCACCAATCCCACAAGTAGCCAAACATCAAACACTTTAGATTCGAACAACAAGTCACTCAACCAAAAAAGGCAGAACCGATCGAAAGGAGGGAAAAGGAGGAAGACCCAGAAGAGAAGACCTTGGGATTGATGGTTTCGAGGGTGACGGAGGGGGAAGATGCCGCCGACGACATGGGTGAAGTCGAGGTGGAGTAGCCAGACAAAGCAGCAGCAGCCGCAGCAGCTCTGTTTTTGGCAGAAGAAGAAGAAGAGAAGAGGATCTTTCTGGTTTTATCAACTGCAAATCTCCGCATCATCGGAAAGCGGAGGTAGAAGAAGCCTTTTAACTTGTTTGGGACACCTCTGGCAAGAAACTACTGGGTGCAGACAAATGGAGAAGAGACAGTTTGACTTTTGTCTCATTTTTTTACGTACGCCACACCATAAAGACGGAGATACAGATAATATAATATTATTGGCTACCACATTTCCCCCTTCAAATGAAATATTATATTAATTTATACGTAACTCAAACAATACAAAATAAATTAATTTTAAGTTATCCCTTTCCAATAGGATTAGAATTGGGTTAAGGTTTAGAATATTATTTAAATATATAATGTGTTCAAATTATTAGAATTAGACGTAAACCGGAGTTAATTTGATCAGTATTTTGAATATAAAATATTTGGGTTGAAGAATTTGTTTATAATGTGTATAATTATAGGCAAAGGTTTTGTTTGAATAATTTATATATAAATATTTAATTTTAATTTTAATTTTCAAATTTAGATTACTTTAATATATAACGGGACTAAAAAAATTAAAATTGTCATGAATTAAGATTAATTTGCAGCTTAATCTTATGGAAGTACTCCAAGAAAATATTAAAAATAATTAATTTTTTAGTATTCATAACAGATTTTTAGTTATTAACGGTTATTATTCATTTATGTTATTTTGTCTTGCAATCAAATACATAAATCATATTGTTTCGAACATCTTAGTCAAATTTATCTAATTTTTAGATTTATGATAATATGTTAATGATATAAATGTTCATTTATAAATATTCGAATTAAATATAATAATGCCTAAATAACAATCATTACTAAACTGAAACGCTGAGAGAGAGTGTGTTCGGTTAGTTAGGACGCCACCTATTTACTATTGGTGGTTATTGTGTGGCAACTTTAAACTCGGCAGACATAAAAGAATTCATGTGCGATTGGTGTACGTGGAAAAGAAATCATATATGGCGGCTTTTTGGCCAAGAAATCTTACGCCCGCCGTTTTTTATTCTTTACTTTTGTTTTACCTCCTCAAAAGTCAAAACTAGCGTCCTATAAAAGTTGGGTTTTTCTTTATTATTTCTTCTCTTTAACTAAAATTATTTTTACCATATTATTTATGCATTGGCACCTTATAACCTTTAAATTTGTTCATCATTAATATATATATATATATATACATCATGCAATCATTAATATATATATATATATATATGCGATCAGACGAACAAATGCGTCAAAAGAGTTGTTTTCCCGAATTTCAATATGAATTGTTCGATTATAAGGTCTATTTAGATTAATTATTTTAAAAAAATTAAATAACTTGACCTCTACCCGAACGGCACCGACAATGGCCACATGGCCACGCCAGCCAAATTTGGCTGCGGGAGGCCAGACCAGGCCACTCATTGGCTAGATCTAGTTGGTGGGTGGTAAATTTGGTCGCCAAGTGCCTGTGTGGCCGGATGTGGCAACCTGACTAGATTTTGGCTGCACTTTTTTATTAAAAAAATGACCTGTGATTATAGGGGATAAAAAGACTACAACACAAAAAAAATAAAATGGCAGGGGTTAGCTTCCCACTCACCTCATATCCGAACATTCGTCGAAAAGCACTCACCAACATGGTTTGTAAGTTATTGGAAAAGAGATGTTGAAGACCTCGCATTAGAGCACGAGTCATTTACCCTTATCCATTAAACCAAGCAAGTTTTTTTTCACTCTTCATTTATTTGAAGACCTCAAACATGCTAGTAAAATATTTTATGATATTTTCTTTCAATTGTTTTTATGTTTTCATGTGGGAAAAATTGATTTTATGTTTTTCGAAGGAATTAATCAATTTCATTTGTTCTCTTGTTTTATAATGCGTTTGGTTGCTTCATTTTTTTCTACCATTTCTCAATAAATTTTGGTAACAAAAAATTTTGTGTGTGCAAAATAATTAATATTTTGTTTCATGAAATTTTTTTATTTTTGAAAAAAATAAAGGGTTTGGCACAAAAATAAACAGTTTGATGACTTAAATATATGAATACAAAATATCATTTTTAAGTCTGAATATGACATAAACAAAGATTATTTACTATTTATGATAAGCCAAATATTCCTCCCACATTTGCATTGCTATAATAGTCCATATAATTTTACCCAATCGATGCTGCTCATCGGTAGAGATACGTCCACGAGAATTTTCTTATTGTTTATGTTAAATTCTTTCACAGTCCACTTCTTCATCAATTTTTTCCTCTTTTCTACTCTCAATCTTTGGCTACGATTGGTCTTTTCTTCCTTTATGCTCTGTAATAGAATTATGGAACAAGCAATCTGCAATAATAATATGTTGACTATTTTTATTTAAGATATTAAAGCGGACTCTAAAAAATACAAAATCTCTCTTTCAACGCTCCAAGCATTCTTTAAATAAACTTTCCAAGTGAAGCATGATCCAAATTGAACAATTCTTTATAATCTTGACGAGTTGTATGATTTAATCCAAACTCTTTCAAGTGGGGATGTGTTTGGATATCCAGTGTCTACAAGATAATATTTAAGTGTAAAATATAAAACAAAGTTAATATGTATACAATTAGTATATGAAATAAAATAATAAAAATATCTTCCTTTGCCCGTTATTTTCATTAGTACGGGTGAGGGGTCAAGTTCGGTTATTAATGAATTTCTCCTCTGGCCACTTCTTTTGGGGATTACCCTTCTATCCTGAGGAGATTGCTGCCTTCCTCGTTCAGTGGGGAAGTTTATTCCCTCTCAATCAATGTCAGGAGAAGGGAATTATAAGAAGAAAAATTTACCGCCTCCTGAGAGCGACGCCGGTAACATCTCCACCATCGATTCTCAGGATGATCGACGGTGGAGATGCATGACGTCTCCACTGACGTCGTTCCCAGGCCGAGCTAAATATGGCTCTTATGAGAAAGTTACTTCAAGAATAAACCTAACCTAGAAGGAAAGTGTCTCGTTCTGCAGCCGCTTAGGTACTTTGCTTGTAGTAAAAAAAGTGAGGGCTTGCGCTTGAATTGAAGTAGCGCCTTTTGAATATGAGTATGGCTCCTAGGTAGGTGGCGCATTCGTTGAGCCAAACCGAAGGAAGAGGAAAAAAAAGGAGGAACATAAAACCCTTCACGTAAAGAACTATACGAATCCGTAGTTGATCCCTCCCAATCAATATTCACATAATGGAATTTCATATCGAAAGAACAAACCGAGAAATAATCCCTATAACGTGATTTATTTTCATTAGGAACCTCGACTTTTATATGTGAACCATCAATTGCTCCAATACATTCCTGTATGTCGTAAATGAAGACATGACTCTACACACACAAATATATAAAAACATAGGCCTGAATAATATAATATTGCCAACAAGTATGTCATTATTATTTTATACCTTAAAATATCTAAATTGGCGTCATTCTGAATATGTTCTACCATATCTGGCTTTGGCAAGTATACATAACGATGAGACAAACTCTAAAATGCACCCATCACCTCATTAAATCTTCTGTTTATTGTTTCTCCCGAATGTTGAAAGCGGCCTTGTACACTTCCATTTGATGCCTCCAATGCAATAATATAAAAACATCTCATGATCATTTCTTCTATATAGTCATTCATATTTTCTTTAAGAAGTTTTGGAATCTTTTATATGCCCACGTAGTAAAAGCAAATGTTCCTTAATCTATTCGATAATGCTCTCTAAATACGGTTGGAGAGCCTTTTATCAATTCATCCATGAATTTTTTCCCTGTGAGCATCTAAATCTATTTAATTATGACTTATACATGTCTAACTTAAAAATTAACCATGACAGGCAAGTGAATGTAGGAGCCATAGTGATGAGCAAAACATGAGGCCTATTGGGTGCTATCCTCAACAAGAACAAAACAGGTAGATAACATATATGATCACATACTTGCCTATTACATTCACAATCAGCAAGTAGAAGAAAAGAAATAACAAGACTAAGGATGAGATAATAATATATCTAGCTATACTAAAAATTATTATAAGAGCACAACCGTGGACTACCCCCATCAGGCATAAATTTCCATGAAAACAACATAAATAAAAGATGTCCTCCCCAAGCAAGGCATATACAATTAGGCAGTCCCTTCCGCTATTAATTAATCAGAACTAGAGGGAAATAAAATTAGCAATTACTATCAATAATATCCAACCTTAAACTACAGTGCACACCATCAGCAAACAGAGACTCCATTACTTACCTACTCCAATACACCATGATGATGATAACCTTCCCTCCTAAATCTCGAGTTAAAGATGTATAACATGCACTTTTATTGAACTCTTTCTCTGTTCACAAATACACAAAAATAGAGCAGTAATTATCTATCAACATGAATGACAATAAAAGAGAAGAGACCCCAACTTAAGCATCCACTAACAAGGCAAACACAAGGAAATAAGAACAGACAAAGCATAACATGAAAAAAATTCACCACAAAGATGACTGACAGATTACCCACAATCACAGCCATGCCTATGAACTAATATGTAGGGAAAGGACACAGAAGGGAGATGTGCACCGACTGAGATGGAAGAGGAGGAGTTGGGCAGCCGACATCCCCCAAAACCCACACAGCCCCCTCCTCCCCTGTCCACTCCCTCCCCTCCTCAACATAAAAACACTTCTGAGCAACCCCCATCCTTGCGTCTGTCTCTGTACTCTAACCATAAACAAGAAAAGAACAGAAACATGAAGAACCATGGAGCCAGAGGGGAAGAAGAGACGAATAAATTGCAAAGAGAAAAAGAGTCTGCGATAGAACTTTTTTCTCTTGCTTTCTTTATGTAGGATTCAAAAATGTCTAAACAACGAAAATCTTTTCCATGATTTTACGAGCAAAATCATGCTACGAGGGCAAACATCACCACTCCTCCCATCCATACTTGGTTTCCACCACCGACCAACATCACCTCCCTCAAAACCATAACCGTCGCCGGCGCCGGCGCCCCCATCAACCACACCACGCGGCCCGACCCACAACAGCAATCTCCGGTGGAGCTTCAAACCGAGCTTGTTGAGGATGGGGACGATGTTGGTGGCGATGGCCAAGCTATTGCTAGTCAGCTCCGACGAGTTCTTGATCGCCGCCATCATCAACCCCCTTATCTCAACCAGGCCGGCCTCCCCCAGACCCTCCAAGCACGTCTCGTGGTCGGTGAGAGCGCCGGAAAGCCAGCTCCGGATGTCGTTCAACTTCTCTGGCGACAACATCTCCCCGTCCTTCCCCGGCGCCGCCATCGCCTCTACCGACCTGTTGACCAGCCCCGCCGCCTCGCCCAGTTGCTGGCCGCAGCTCCTTAAAGCTTCCTCGGTGAGGTTGTCGCCGGCGGCGCGGGGGAGGAAGGTGGACGGCACGCCAGTGACCTGCCGGAGCTCGTCCGCCGCAGCTAAGAGTGCGAGCTTGAACAGCTCCTCCGGGTCGTCCCTCTCGCCGGAGCTGTTGGCGGAGAGGAGGGTGTAGACGCAGGTCGCCGGGTATCGGGTTGATTCACACACTGTCTTGACGGCGGTTGCGGCAGCGGACGTCGGAAGCTGGGCAGCGGCGCCGGCACCGCGGTTGACGTCACGGCCGACTCGGGTGCCGACGAAGGCGGCGATAGCGATGAGGAGGAGGAGGAGGGAGGAGGCTGCGATGATGGCAACCCGCTTTCGGGTCTGCCGGCGGTAGTCCTTGGTGGCTTCGTCGACGGCACCGGCGCCGAATTTGTCGTAGCCTTTGAAGGAGTTGATGGAGTCCATGCACGCAAACACACACACAGTTTTTTTGTTCTTGTTAGAGTTTGAAGATGGGGTTTGATCATTTGGGTTTATATATAATAGTAATGGTAATGCAATGGATTATAATTATAATATGGTATAGTGAGTAAATAATGCATAAATTAAAGATGTACAAGTATGAAGTTTTTGGTTTAATAATATTGAAGGAGAAGGTTGATCTAGGGGGACAAATGGGGAAGGAGTCAATATAGAGAAGATGAAGACGTCCATAGGCAAATTAATAATGAACATTGCTTCTATATATATTTTGATTTTGCAATTTTAATAGTACTACCCATTGTCACCAATCAAATTTTTTGAAAAATATTATTGAGATTTACAAAACTTTAAATTTTTTTATGAAATTATTAAATTTTTTTTGAAACCTGGTTGGCCTGAATTGGTTCGAAAGAAATGACAAATAATCAAACTATATTAGTCTTGTGTGTCTTTTTATTTTTTGGTTGCTTTTATACGAGCGATGATAAGTTGTAAGATCTCACAAGTAATATATATGGCTACAAGATCCTATCATTTGTTGGCAAATAAGCGCCTATTAATTATCCTTGATAACAACTTTAAAATTTCAATAATTAAATGGTTCAATCAATCATTCATTTGTATTTATTCATCAGGTCTACAGCTCATACAATTAATTATTTTTCTTTTTATATTATATTTTTGAGGCGAAATTAACTTAAATTTAGCAACAAGAGCAATGGAATTAATTTCAATTTCAAGTGCTAAAAAAACTAGTTAATATGAAGTTTGTATTCTGTTAATTACTTTAAAATTAAGGTTAGTTCTTTAGAATTAAAATTGGAGAGGGCCGGGTAATGTTATAAGTTAACCTATCAATGGGGTTCTTTAGTCCGAGTAATAGCAGTATTTAATTATAGGGTATATATTATTAGCTTACAACTTAATTATATAATAAACAAAGATGATATATATAATTATTTGGGAAGAGTTGGAAGCAGCTTTGTTGATTAAGAGAAAAGGACACGTTCACGCCGGCAATGGAGACACCTACCTCTTTGCTTCTCATTGCCCCCAATGAACCACCTAATGTTTCTTCTAATTTTTATCGCCCAGTAAGAGATATAATCATTGGTTGGCATTGTACAATTGATACGTTCAATGAAAACCTAAGTCAAAGCCAAACATGTGATGCTATTTTTTAGTCAACGCAACGATGGTGTCATTTGCAACATCAGATAGTTTTTCCAATAAAATTTTAAATTGACCCAATAAAAAAAAACATACCTTGAACTGGTTGTCAAACAAAATTTTTAAGTAGGGCTAGCAGTTCAAAGCTCAAATAAACTCAATTCAATTTAATGATTTACTTGATAAAAAATCAATGTATAATTAGAAGCAAATTTAAGAGAAATTAAATGAGCTTAAGCTTGTATGTCTATTCGATTAATCTCTTGTCAAATTCAGCTCGATATTTTTTATGGGCAAGAGGATAGGTTTTAGACTTATGTACTATATATTCCCTTTAAAAAAATATAATAAAGGAAAAAAAACTTAGTAATATAATGATCTTTAAATAAGAATATATGATTATAAAATTATGACAGATTGAGACATGGTTCTTAAAATGAAATTCCCATGTAAATTATATATTAGTAAATAAAAATTGATTTAGCTCAAGCTCAATCGAATCAATTCAAATTAGCTAGAATACAAATAATAAAACGTCTTGAAATAAAAAATAAAGATGAATAACCCTACTTCTGAAAGTTTCAAGACATTAAAAAAAACAAAAAGATAAATTCAAAAGATATTAAAAGGTGCATACAAATCATGGTCTATTCATTATGGGCCACTACAAAAGCCCATCTAAATGTGTTGTCCATGTATCCATTATCCAAGCCCAATATATCCTTAGCCCATTAAAGAGAAATATGTGTGCCGACCATGACATTAGTCACATGAGTAATATTCTTGAGCGCTGCCTGTTTTTCTAGCACAGGCAGTGCGATAGAAATCCAGTGGCTGTCAATCCCGCCCCGCCCCGCTTCTTCTTCCCCCTCCCCGTGCCACTGTTGCTGCCCCAGTCATGCCCACTCCTGCTTCACTGCAAGTGTGACATTGCCCCCCTCTGTTTTGTCGTGTTAGGCTCGCTGAAATCTGCCGCCATAGGCCATCTATGTTGGCCACTTCTTCTATTTTTCGGCTGTCGTTGGCGACATTTTCTTGAAGGAAGGAAGGGAGGCAATGGCGAGGCAGCAACAACACTGGCAAGCGGGTTGTCGGCGGTGGGGTGGCATGGCAAAACAGAGGGGGAGGGGGGGTGATCAATCGGTAGGGGAAGAAGCTGGGGAGAAGTTCGGGGTAGTTTCGTAATAAAAACTTGACTCAGTCTCGATTCGACTCAATATGTGGTAAACAACCTTAAATTAATTTTGCGATTTACTATATATATATATATATATATATATATATAACTGGCATACTCTTATATATTTTGATAATTCATTTTTTTCTACTACATTCATGACATAAGTATATAATGAAAACATCATAAATACAGTAAAAGGGGGGCGTTGTTGTGCTCAAGGTGGAGCAGGAGCAGGAATGACTGGGGTGGCGACAACGGCAAGAGGGAAGGAATTGGGGGGGGGGGTGGGGGGGGTGCATATAGAAAATGTGAGAAGGGGGGTGCATATAGAAAATGTGAGAACCAGGGGGACTGCCAGGGGAATGAAGACCGTTTGGGGGGGGGGGGGGTGATCGACAACTTCTAGATTTATGCAATGTTTTAGTTAAAACATCTTCTACAAGATTAAAAGTGATGCATGTTCGCATAAATAGTGTGCTTTCTATTTATTAATTAGCCTTGTTAGTCTGCTCGCTTTGTTGATAGATTTAGGTGGATCTATGAGCCATCTAGGAGTTGGTCGCTTATCCTAATTCAAGTTTGCTACGGTAAAGCCAGATTGGCATGGGAGAAATGGAGGGTACTTGGAAGACGAACAAGATCGTTCTATGATTGTTAATCGATACTGGTATGCTATAGTGAGGTTTTTTTACATCATGTATTATAATTTTTGGTTTTATATTCATGTGCTTCGTGTTTAAAGTGGTTCTCGAGCCAAGTAGCTCTTTAGTTTAATGGAAGAACACCCGGGAATATTCTTCCCTTGGAGGCGCTGATTCAATTCCACCAAGAGCTAACATTATTGTGATTTATTAACTTTCACACCACATTAAATACCACATTCTATTAATTCATTTGAGTTCATAAATATATCACAAGATGAGATGGAATATTTTATTTTTTTGAACTTCCTTGTTACCTAAATTAATCAACAACTAGCTGATAAAACTAATAAAAAGGACTAAGGCATATACTTTTCGTAGCGTTGCAACTACTAATGAACAAAAAACAAACCTGCAGTAGTACACCCTATTAAAATTCTCCATGAAACAAAGGCTAAAATTTATCTCAAAATTCATAAAACTTAGTAAAAGGATCAAGACAGTATTTGGCATCATGATACTACTACTACTGCTACAGAGCATCTCCATCAAACAAAGGCTATTAATCTCAAAAATCAAAAGCATACTTAAGTAAAAGGACGATCAAAGTAATGTTCTAATCAAATTTCTAACACATTTGAAACCCCAAATCCTATATTACCAATATGACAAGTTCAATCCAATTGTAGGGGGGACAAACAAGCAAAACAAAAAACATAGATCATCAAAATGATAAATTCTACTCTAGTGGAGTGGAACAAATAATTCGTTAATTAACCAACTGTTAAATGGAAATACAGGCACAAATGTGAGATCATAAAACTTCGTTAGCAAGAAACATGTTGCTATCAAAAAAATCTTTAAGATTTCAACAATAATTTATTTATCGAGACGAACAAGAAGCTACAAAATAAATCGAAGGAAGAATCAAACAGAACTTGAGAAAGACTTTGCATCAGAAATCGACATACGATAGTGAAACATTTCATAAGATGCTAAGCGAGAGAAAGTACAGCAACCGATGATGTCCGGCCGGGCATTTCCCCCACCCCTCCTTCTTGGACGATGTCGGGCCGGGACGGATTCTCGTAGCCAGAAACCAGGCAGCGCACTCGAGTGCCTCCCACTTCCATCCTTGGCAACAATTACTTTAGGCTTGAGATTGTCCTTCAAAAGCCTCCGATCATCGTCGGCCATCCATGTTGTGAAAATTAGTTTACTTTGAGAATTATTACTTAGATGACTAGCGTGAAAATTATTGTACTAAAAATTACCCCAAGATAAAATTCTCCCACGATCCGCTTACCAACTCTTAGACAAAATTTTATACCTGACAATAGCTATTAATATATTACCAAGAATTTAACGAGGCTTATGTTTTCGGACACTAAAACAATAATATTTCAATAATAAAAAATATTACAAAAAAGAGAAAGAAAACAATTTAACAAGGAAAGAATGATGACAATTTTTAGAATGTCAAGAACAAAAAGGAGGAACCTTATTTATAGGGAGAAGAATTCTATTAAACCCACGTAACTTTAGACGTGGGACTTAATTTTGGCACGTAACAATCCAGGCCGGAGCTTTATCATCATCATTGCTCTCTTTTCAACCTCCGACCAAAGGTCTCGGAGCCAATTTGAAGCATCTGGAACAGAGAAACCACCTCGTCGACAATGGCCAAGGCGTTGCAGCTGAGCTCCTTGGCGTCGTTCATGGCCGCCCTCATCTTGTCCTTGAGCTTCCCTGCCGGAAAACAGTCGATGCAGTCTCCTGGTAGGTTATGGCGGCGCTCAACCATGTCTTGAGGTCGTCCGCCAAGCAGGGAGGCTCCCGACGCGGTGGTCGTCGACGGTCGAGAGCGTCGTCTCGAGGTCGCCCATGGCGTAGCCGAGAAGCTTCCGGCAGTCGCAGAGGGCGGCGCGGACTCTCTTGTAGGTGGAATTGAGCTTGGAGGACGGTTAATCGCCTGGTCGACCTCGTCCATGATCACGGTGATGGACGCCGAGACCAGGATCTTGGTTGTTGGGGAGGTGGAGCTGTTCACGGCCTTGGACAAGCTCTTCTCGCAGGCAAGCTTGTAATCGGTCAGCGCACATATCATCGCCATCGCCCTTGCCGTCGACGTGATTGGCTTCGTCTAGCTGAGTAGGTCTGGAAAGCTGCCGTCG
Organism: Piper betle; assembly: GCA_033002965.1. NCBI lineage: Eukaryota > Viridiplantae > Streptophyta > Magnoliopsida > Piperales > Piperaceae > Piper > Piper betle. Next base: position 33,406 of record JAURVB010006878.1, read on the forward strand.
TCGTCGACTCCGACGGCGTCGGGGATGCCGGTGCTGTTTTTGGAGAGGTAGAAGACGGGGACGAGGGCTGCGACGAGGAGGACAAGGACGAAGGAGGTGACGGTGGCGATGGTGATCCTCTTCTATAGCTTTTGCCGCAGCTTGGCCTTGCGGCGGTCGGAGAGGTGGCCGAAGTCCTCAAAGGCTACGGTAGAGGAGGAGGAGGAGGAGGAGGAAGAAGAAGACTATTAATTAGTGTTAATGGTGTATTTGTTTTTGTTAATTGGGATTGTTTGGAGTAGGTGGCATGCATTAACATAAAAAGTTGGCTAAACGAGTGATATAGAAGAGGGCCATTATCTTATCTATTTGACTAATTTAAAATTGCCAAAAATTTTCTTTTTTATAAAAACTTAATTCGTTGATCAACTAACATTACATAATATTTCACCATATCTTCCAAATTAGCTTGTCAATTAGACATTAAGTATGCGTTAATATTGTGCTTGAAATGTATTGATATTTAAAGATTTTTGTAAGTATTTATTTAATATTATTAAACTACCTAATTATGTACGCAAATCATTAATTAATCTTTTTAATATTTATCTCACTAATTCAAATTACCCAAACATTAATTTTTCATAATCCCCTTATTAACTATTGTATAATAATGATTTAATCATCTTCGTTATGAAATTAGTGATCTTCAACTCCATTACTCATTTATAATGTGCGTCAGTTTTCACTATATTTTATCGATCGATCAATCGTACTCTGAACAATTCGTTCCTGATCACGTACGCCGTCTCCGACCATCCTATAGCTAAATGCCGTCGTCGTAAGGGAAGTTGGTGGAATCCAACCACTCATCGCCGGTGATGAACTCCGATACCGTGAAGTTGGAGGCCTCGTCGTAGGTCATGACATGGTACCCCGGCCATGCCACCCTCTTCTCCGTCCCTGCCCCCGGCCCGTAGTTCTCGTACTCGCCATAGTACAACGTGCCGGTGTCACCTCCCCCGGCCACTCCAACCACCCCGCTGCATCGACCTCACCTCCGATGTATGACTCGAGGACCACCGTTCGGGAATAGTTCCTCCACGGCCGGCCGAGGTAGGTCTTGGTGGAGTTGGCGTCGAGGTCTTCGGAGGGGAGGAGGGTGCAGTTCTGGATGGAGATGCCGGTGGGCTCGAGTGGGTCGTCCCGGCCCTGGGCTGTGACAACGTTCGACTGGCCCGGGAGGGGGCGGCGGGGGACTAGGGCGGAGGCCTGGAAAACGGCGGCGGCGTTGCCGAAGATGAAGTCGACGGTGCCGTAGACGTTGCACTCCCGGTAGAACTGCCGGAAGGAGTGGACGTAGAGGGTGTCCTGGAAGGCGGTGAAGGAGCATCGGAAGAAGGCGGTGAAGTCGGCATTGACGCGCACCGCCACCGCCTGGCCCTTCTCCGGCCCTGCCGAGTTCTCGAACCATATGTCCCTCGCCAAGAACCTCTCCCCAGACACGGCTGCATGCAACGACATCTATGATCGATAGAGGTTTCTCGTATTAAACGATGCCATTGCCATGACTATTATCATTTTAATCCCATAGAATTGGTAGGAAGAAGATGAAGTAGATGTGATGCAAATTCTTGTTTGGCAAATTAGATAACTTCTCATACTTAAAAAGATCCAACTCTTAATTACTTACACCTATGAATGTTCTTATTAACCTAAAATATTTACAAGTTTTTTAATGGTTAAAATAGAATTTTAAAACTAGGACAAGAGACATTAACATGCATATTCACTTTGAAAAACAAAAAAACAAAAAATGATAAAATAACGAGTTGGATAATTGGTGTCAAGATAAGTTTTTTCACGTGAAGTACGTCCGAGAGGATGCAAGTGGTACTGAACAAGGGGACCCTCTGCAGTACTAAGAAAGCAAAGACAACGAGCAGTTCAAGAACCCGTGAGCACCAGCAAGAAAAGATCAGACAGCCCAAGTTCAGATCTTTGCTCTCTTATTTCTTTCTTGTCAATTACATTATTAATACTTCCGAATTCTCATCCCACATGACATATAATCAACAACTTGTTAATTATTCTGATGTACACCTCCTCTTTCATAGCAAACTTGAAGCAAGTTATATCAAGTGTCCTTGAGATAGTCTCTTTTGTAGAAATTCTAGTTGATTAATGAACTTGAATTGCCAATTCTAAATCCAACCCCAAAAATCTTACTCACTTCAATTTTCTATCAACACATTTTATGGGTCGATCTTAATATTACGATTCAACCTGCAAAAAATGATCAAAAAGTATATGCCATGTTCTCAGATGTATATGTATGTTCCATCATCTATGGAGATGACGTATGAGTGAGTACTCACCTACGGTTGCAGATCGGAATGTCGTCCATCCATCCTTTACACTCCGTTTTCCGGTGATCACAGTCACGTCGTTCCCATCTCCGATAAACCCAATGTTGGGTTTGAAGCTCGGGATCTCCACATTCTCCTCATAAACCCCCTCCTTAACAAAGATAATCACCCTATCTTCACTGTTATTAGGAGCAAATCTAATGGCGTCGCTCACAGTCGTGAAGTTACCACTCCCATCCTGCGCCACCGTGATGGCCGACGCCGGCGAGTAGTCGTCGTAGTCGAAAGCCACCTCCAGAAACCTCCGGTCTTGCCGGGAAAGCCAGTTGGGGACGCCGAGGAGACGCCTATTGCCGGTGGCGGCCGGAGGTGTGGACTTGGACGCGAGAGCAAGAGAGTTGCTCACGTACTTATAGGTGGATTGCATGGAGGTGACCAGGGTCGGGAGGAAGGAGCCGGCGGCGGATTCGAGGCCTTCCAAGCAAGTTTTCTTGTTGGTGAGAGCTGCACTTAGGTAGGCCTTGACGTTGGCGGCCTTCTTGACATGGTTGAGGGATCTCTGCAAGGAGGTGAGGGTGATCTGGTGGAGCTCGTTGCAGTCTTGCAGAGCTCCCCTCTGCTTTTCAACCACGCCCAAGGACTTGGCATTGGCGAAGAGGTGGTTGAGCTTCTGGGTCTCGGAGACGGCGGTCTGCAGGGAGTGGAGGAGGTAGGAGAGGAAGTTCGGGCTTATGTTTACTGAGATTGAGAGGTCGAAGGTGGTGAAGCAGGTTTCTGGGTATGGCATGGAGTTGCAGATGGAGCTGGCAAATGCGGCCATCTCTGTGCTAGCATTGTATGTTGTTGAGTTAGAGGCGGCATTAGATGAAGCAACGTGTAGCAACAAATTGCAGAAAACGATTAGGAAGGTGAGTCTGTTGTCCATTTGGGAAGGATTAGATTTGGAAAACTGGGCACATCATGTATAAGCAGAGGAAGTTACAGAGAAGAAGAAGATTTGAGTGGTGAATTGATTGGTAGCAGAATTAGGAGGGACACTCACATACTTGGTGTAGGAAGGAAGGATTGAGTTGGAGATACCGTGAAGGAGCTGCAAAACTTTGTGGGCAGTTTTTAAGGTGCCGGGAAGAATCTCATGGATGTTCATAACCGGATTAAGTGTGCACACAAGGGTACCTTGTTGGTGATGAATGACTTCAAAAAAGTGAAATGCACTGGCAACTTGATGGGTGGTGTAGAGAATTTATGGGAAGCCTTGGCTTCTTGTGGACATGAATTATACTGCTGGAGCAAATTCAATCATAGATGGCTTGCAAACAAAAAGAGAGAGATAATCTCTCCTCCTAGAATTACACCAATGGAAAGAACTTTGAAGAGTTAATTTTAAATCAATTGAATCAAGCCGAATATGAACTCGATTAAGCTAGTCAAGTGGAGTTTCAGCAGGATCTATCTCAGCTTATTCGTCTCTGGATATTGGTAAAAATGGTACTTGATTTCGAGTTAGATATCTTGTCAAACAGTTTAAGTGAACTATTAACAACAAATGTTTTATAAATCAAAATTTTTAGGAGGGCATAATTTGTCATTTGCTCTCCCACAAACAAATCTTAATGAGGCGCTTCATTCTAATTTGTATTGTCAAAAGAGTATTGATAATCCAACAAAGTTTAAGATCAACATATATCTTCGTCAAATATAACAATTTCGACAAATTGGGAGAAAAAAGAGTAATTATAATCAACCTAAATATCATGAGCTGCCCAGTTTTCTGAGTTCTGGGCAAGCAGTTCTGATCCACCGACCCATAGATAATTGATATTACTCTACCTCAAGGTGTTATTCTCCACACTATCAATTGTATCTTTGTCGCCGCCCCTAGAGTCCTTTGGCTTTTACCTTTGAGAGTCTAAAACTTGAAGCCAGATGAGCAGTGAGCTAACAATTCTCCTACTAGCTTGACCTCTCTCCGTGTAGGCCGCCATTGATGAACACGAGATTATTGGGAGTTCATGTCACTGTTTTGATGTTCTTGGCAAAAGCTGCTAAACACAAGATGGTGAGAAAAGTAGTATGTTCACATCGTGTTGAGTTTCAAAGCCATTTTTTGGATGATAACTCAGAAGACGAGCATAGTTTTTAGATGCATGCGAACTTTGAATGAAGGGCAAAGCCAGATCTAGCATGAAAAGAAGGAATCCAAAAATATCATTTCCACCTGCTCAAGATATATATTAGACAAAATTTTCTGGGTTTTGCTTTTTTTATTTTGGAGAGCAAAAAACAAGAAAAAAACGAGGATATAAGCCCGTAACATATGATAAATTTGGACTCATCCTCCCCCTCGCATGTTTGGTTTCTATAAACCATAGACAACCACATGTTTATGAATATAAATAAGCGGTTGATGTTGTTTTCCTCTTCAATTCTCTCTGTCTTTTACCTTTCCTCCCATTCCTTTCATCACATATCTCGGAAAAAGGTGTACCTTAATTTTTGTTTTATCGTTTTCTGATTACAAAAAGTATTGAAAGTATATAGCGAGTGAATTACTTGGAGACAAGGGAAAGCTAGCCCACCAATTTTTGCAGAGATGTTTGTACATGCATATATCTTCTTCCATGAAGAGTATCAATCAGATTGAATATAATTGGTTATGCTGGCCCATCTCCTTTCCTGTTGTTCAATGTGTTCTTGCTTATCACATACCATTTAGTAAATTACCATGGACTTATGAAGTTAGGCTAAAAATATTCCATTTACCCAATAAAGTAGTTTGTTTATTTTATTTTTTCCCTTCAACACAATTGTAGATTTTTTTTTTTTAATGATTGAGGGTGGCGAGCCAGTCTGGGTCCAGGCTGCCAGCACAGATCAGCGGTCCAGTGGGAAGATATGGGCATCCAAGTTTCTTATCTGAGAAGCTTTTTACATATCAAAGCCTAAAAGTTTATAATTTGACATGTTATAGGTAAAATGTATTTAAATTCTAATTTAAAGCTTATGAGATGATTTTGGAGAAATTAACCTCGTATTACCAGATGTGAAAAACAAAAAAAACATTCATTTTTTTCTACATAAAATCAAAATTTATAAATGACGGTTGAGACAATGGCCCCTGGCTAGATTTAATCGGGGTAGAGTTGTCTCTATGGACCACTCTGCGGTGACAGTGTTTTCCCGATGACGGTATTTTTTTATAACGACTGATAAGATAAGGGTAGTTTTATTTAAAATTATTTTTGGATCTCCAAATTGTAATTGAGATAGGAATTTTATCTTGCATATATATTAAATCGACAAGTTTGAGGCCCAATATATAAAACTCCTACAAAGATAATAACTTATTGTATAAATACTTTTTATATTTCAATTACAATTTAAGGCTTTTTGTACAAAATAAAAACCTTTTTGTAACTAAAATGGCAATTTTTATGTTAGGTCATTTAATAAGTTAGAGAATGACATCGAGCTGTTTTTAGAAAAGATTAATTTGGTTCATTCACGTAATTTAAAGGCTCGCATTAAAATAATCGATACCAGAAAAATAACTTAAACCGATAATGATTTTATCCCTAATTTATTAGTAACTATTATTTCTGAAAAAAGATAAAGATGTTTTTTTCTAAACAAAGGACAAAAATTCAAGCCGAAATGACTAATTAGGCATTTACTTTAATTAGTGCTCTTCTTAAATGATTATAAATAAATCTTTTTTTATTACTTTGTACATTTGTATATATAAAAAAACATAAGACTACGGTCGAAGCTCTTTCGTTTGAAAGGCTCTACATTGCATATAAATCAATTTTTGCAAAGAGAAAATGATAAAACACGGAGAAACTCTGTTATATCATTTTTTTTCCTTAAAAAAACACCGGACAGAGTAAAATAGATGAATTAAATAAAAGTATTTTATCAATCCTCGTAGAGTGATCTTATTTTTTTGTTTTTGACACAAATGCTAATAATATTTTAATTTATAATTTATTATTTAAATTATTTGTTCCATTTTCCCAAGATAATATATGTTTGTGAGGTCTAATTTTAGCACACAACCAACCACGTGTCTCTTTATCACTTGAACAACTTATAACCTATGATGGTACAAAGACCCCCAAAAAATTAAAACATACAATGGATCGAGCACCACGTCGTCGTACTGCCCCGAGCGCCACAGACTGCCTTGTCGTCGCCGCCACCGTGTCGAAGATATGGCCGTCCCTCCATTGCCGTGTGCTGCTAGCAAAACAGGCTAAAGGCCGCCGCTTGGGCAACCACCTAACTAGGTACCACTGCTCGACTCCGATTGCCACCGCCGTGTTGAAGATCTGGCCGTCCCTCCACCGCCGTGTGCTACCACCAAAACAGGCTAAAGGCTATTGCTTAGGCAACCCCTTAATTAGGGCACCACTGCCCAACTCCTATCGCCACCCCCTATCGCCGGCCCAGCCCCCCCTCTTGCCGCCCCGCCCCCCATCGTACCCTGGCCGCTTGCCCTCACCACCTCACGCCCTTCTTGAATCGGTCCCAAATCGGCCGATTCATAAATCAATTCAAATCGGGTGGAATCGGCTCAATTCAGTCGATTCATGGACCAATTTTTTGGGACCAATTTGTATGTTTTTGGATCAAAATCTTTTCGATCCGATTTAAATCGGTCGATTCTGAGTAGAATTAGCTAATTTTTGCAACTATGGCTCGAATACACTTAACCTGTTTAATTTTGAAGAGCTCGAAACCAGCTCGTTTGTAAACTTAAAACTAACTCGTTTGAGAGTTTATAACTAATTCGATTGTAATATCGAAAGTAACTCACAAGCTTGTTTGCTCAATTTAACAGCCCTATGTATAATTATATACAGCACCAGGAAAAAACTATCACTACCAAATTTGTTGAAAGAATATTTTTATAATTTTCAGGTAGTTAAAAAAGCAAGTATATAACAGTATTTGAGCTCCCGGATAGACCATATCATCTGGGCTTATAATTGTGGTAGGTATTGATACAGCGTTTTGGATGTAGTCGACTGCTACGATCGACATCATATGGTCGGTATATAATATGTATACGTCTGTCTTCACCTCACGTCTCTCTCTCCCATTCACCCCGGCAAATGCCTGGACAGGATGTGGGTTGTGACAAGGAATTTTGGAAACATGTATCCAAATTTAATCCAAACTAGAAGTGGGTTATGTGAATTTTAACTTCGTCCAATGTATATTGCCCGTGTTCATCATTCATGGTGGCAGAATAATTTTGTTAACAATAGCTAAGGGGTAAGTGTTTGTGTTCATGGTTTCTCATTTTTTGACATTTGCCATTCACCTTGGATTGATTACACGTGCACCTCACAACAATTGATTTAATACAAAGTTGCGTTACAGAGAAGCCATGCTCTCTCCTCCCTTATTGTCCATTGATCATCTTTGCTTCTTATCCGCTGTTTTGATAAGCTGTTCTTCGTTACATGTCATGATCAATCAATTACTCATTACCGGTTTGGAGATGGGTATTTGGCCTTTCTATTATTTGCATGCCAAGTTTTGTTAGTCAGAGCCTTTTCTGGTGATGTTGATGCAAAGTTTATGCAGGTTGAATGCGTGAATTGTTTCGGCACAGGAGAGGAGGGAGACGTGAAAAATTTAAGTTTTTTGTCTTTGACAATCTTATCTTAGTATAACTTTCTCTGATCAGGTAAACTAGTTCTTGCTTTTTTTGTATTAGTTTTTTTTTTTGCCTGTCATCATATTGATTTTTGCTGGTTATATCTGTGCCTGGTTGATCATGGCGCATTGTGATCTGAATTTCTTGTTTTATTTATTTTTTTATTTTTTGTTTTATTTTTTGTTTTATTTTGTAATTAGTTGATTGTGAATTCTTCAGTTTAGCGTTTGTCAAATATAAGATAAATATCCATTGCATTGATTGTCAAATTATGATCCATACTCTGCTTGTTCTGATCTGAATTTCTTACCTTCGGCATAAAGGAATCGCAAATTGTTGATGTCCTTACCTGAGTAGATTTGTAAGCTATTTAGTGGGTATGTAATGATTTTGGTTGTTGAAATATGTTATGGTACTTTGCTTGTGATGTAATATGCACTTCAAGTCAATAGTTTCTAATGCATGCAATCATGTTTGTGGGGGACAGCAATAAGTCCATGCACATGGATGAAACAAAGCTGGGAAATGGAGTCATCGGCATACTGGCCGAGTCCTGCAACATTTGGGAAAGGAGAGCTCCCCTTTGCCCATCGCATTGTGCTCGCCTTCTGCACAATGGCAGGGGAGAACAGGCGTGGAAAGGATAATTGTTCAGCCATCCACAAAGCGCATCTATCATGATGCTCAGTATGAAGATGTCGGCTGTGAGATATCAGAGGATCTATCAGAATGTGGTCTAATTGTAGGAATCAAACAACCAAAGGTGCCAAAATATATATATACGTACAGTCAGGTTTCATTTATTTTTTATTTTTGGCTCCTTACAAACTAAGCTTATAATCATTTTAATTTTTCTTTGTGGGCAGTTGGAGATGATTCTTCCTGACAGGACCTACACCTTCTTTTCCCATACCCACAAAGCTCAAAGAGAAAACATGCCTTTGCTGGACAAGGTATCAATTTTTTCCAGTGCATCGTAGTTGTTTGTGATTACCTCTCATTGGGCATTTTTGTTATTGTTATTCCAAGAAGTTATTGGATTGAACTTTGGAATGTTCAGATCCTTGAGAAAAGAGCGTCCCTATATGATTATGAGCTCATTGTTGGAGACAGTGGAAAGCGTTTAATCGCCTTTGGAAAATATGCGGGTATAGCTGGACTAATAGATTTCCTGCATGGCTTAGGCAAAAGTAAGGATTGCAGATTTGTTTTGGTTAACAAGCCACCTGCATTTAGCAAATTATATTAGGAAATTGCAAACTGATTTTGTGGTCGTCACTTGTGTTGTAAGGATTTTTGCATATGGGATACTCAACTCCCTTCCTCTCTCTTGGAGCATCTTATATGTATCCATCTCTGGCTGCTGCAAAGGCTGCTGTGATAGCTGTCGGAGAGGAGATAGCCATTGCAGGGCTGCCATCTGGAGTATGCCCTCTAGTTTTTGTTTTCACAGGATGTGGAAATGGTAAGAAGCTAAGAGTGTTTCAGCTAAGTTGTTTTCTCTTTGTTCTTTATAAAATGCAAAATGCCATAAAAGTAAAGGTGCTCTAGTTGACAAAAGAGAACTCTGTTCAATCGTATAAACGAACTCCCATAATGGAAATATAATTTTTGCTTCTTTCAGTATGGGATGTTACCTTAATAAATTATGCACTCTACATTGTAGTTTATGAACTGTTTATGGAGGCTCATAGATGAATTTTTATGCAGTTTCTCAGGGTGCCCAAGAGATATTTAAGCTTTTGCCTCACAGTTTTGTGGATCCATCCAAGCTTCCAGAGCTTTTTAAAAGGTAATGTGAAGAAGTCCTATATGTTTCATTAAAAAACAAAATCTAAAGCCATTTTTCTGCAAAGGTATGGATTTGTACACTTAGATGTGGAAATTTCTTTCATTCAGTTCACAAAACAATCTATTAATGAATCTTACCATGATTGTTGTGAACTGCTAAAAATTCTTAATCTCGAATTATATTAGCAAATATTTATAGAACTGAACCATGGTAAATACACATCCAAGTTTATCTGCATGCTTCGTCTTCTTCAAACTGTAAAAGGATCTGAATTAGAAGTTTTCAACAGTTATCTTTTGCTTTCTTTTATTATGTGCAGAGAGTTTCTTTTTTGCAATCCTATCAACACAATTACACCTACATATATGTTTCAATGATGAATCTGAGTTTCGTCTTTGACTTTTTCTGCAGGAGGAAAATTCTCATAAGCAATCACATTCTTCAAAAAGAAATTCTCTGGTACATGGTTGCATTGTAACATGTGAAGAGATGGTTGCACCAAAGGACCCAGCAAAAAAATTTGATAAGGTATTTCAGATCAAGGTTTTCTTCTATGTGAGGGAATGGAAAATTTAAATTGTCAATTTTATAACTTGTGATGCCCTCTCTAATAGGTTGACTATTATGCACACCCAGACCACTATTATTCGGTCTTCCACGAGCGGATAGCACCATATACATCTGTGATTGGTATGTTTCAATGATTCTTTTCTTCTTCCACCTGGTACCCAAAGGGTGTCGGGGCATGGCCCCTAAACTAAGATCCATGCCATTACAAATGGCAAAATTTTTTATAGCCGGATGCTCTTCCTAATGCCAACCCTCCTCCTTTATCTGGGCTTGGGATTATATTAGTTGGTTTAATAAGATTGATATGCTCGGAAAATTACTAGTCTATTACTGTGTTCAGGTAGTGAACATGCAATTGCACAAAGTTGAACATCTAAGGCTATCCAGCAAATAGTTGGACAATGAATTATGCATTAAAACACGTTCAAATGCTTCACTTTCATGGTTTGGTGGGTAAGCGCTTTGTTTCCAGATTCATCCAATAAATTGGTTCTATTTTTTTTTATTGGATTCGGCAGTTAACTGCATGTACTGGGAGAAAAGGTTTCCCGTCTACTAAGTACAAAGCAGCTACAGGATCTCAAGAGAGAAGGATGCCCGCTGGTTGGAGTTTTGGATATAACATGTGACATTGGAGGTTCAATGGAGTTTATAAATCAAACTACAACCATTGACCAGCCCTTCTTCAGGTTAAGTTACATTGGCACTTTTGTCTATTTCAATGAGGCTTCCATGTATCTTTCAAAAAGAACTCTACCTTTTTATGAAGAAACTTAAGTGTGAATAATGAGGGGAGAGTCTGGTAGGGAACAGGGAGTGCACCTTGTACGGTTAGGACAAAAGGGAAATATTTCTCAGTTTGAAATCAGCAATGTTTAATAAGTTCATGCAAATAAAAATATCTCAGTTTTCTTACTTATTAAACCTGTCTTTTGTGAAAGTTTAAAGTGTAAATTGGCGATCATTTAGTCATGCAGTGACTTCGTGTTTGATTTTGTAGACCATATTTATTATGTTGCAAGCATATGCTAAAATGTTTTTTTATGGTTGTTAAAAATCAGGTATAATCCTTCCAATAACTTGTACCACTATGACATGGATGGAGACGGTATAATTTGTCAGTCTGTTGGACATTCTTCCAACTGAATTTGCAAAGGAGGTAACTGTTGATCACCCTTGGTTGCTCAAAAACGTTTTTTCATCTCCTTCATGCATGTGCTAATGATTGGAATAATCTGATAACATCGATGTTTACAAAGGCTTCACAACATTTTGGAGATATCTTGTCGCAATTTGTTGGTGCCTTGGCTTCCACACCAGAAATTTCAAACTTACCACCCCATCTAAGAAGAGCTTGCATAGCATTTGGTGGATCACTCACTTCCCTCTATGAATATATAACGCGAATGAGAAAATCCGATTCAGAGTAATCTCTAATGCTTATCCTTCTTTTCATAACATAAGAAACTTACTGTTGTTTCATCATTTGTATAATATGAAATTTCCCTTAACTAAGCTGAGTGGTAACTTATCAGTTAATTCAAATGTAACAGTTTCACTGAAAGTGCCTTGAAAAAGTAGTTAAAATATTTGTTGGTCCTTGTTTGTATTAGTACACATTTGTGTTATCCCTTCTTGAGAAAAGATATAAAGATTAATTATTGATACAGACGACTTTCATTAGTGAAGTTGTATTTTATGATATTCAAAATTAACTGAATATTTTGTACACTTCATCTAAAATAAATGATTTTCCATTTCTTCTGATAGAAAGGTCACGAGCGTACAACTTTTTCACTTTGTTTCTGGATGATTCTGTGTGCCATTGATTTAAATGTAAAAGCAAGCCAGTTGGGATGAAATGTCAATGATCCTGATGATGATGAATTTAAAATGGTTGCCTCTAGCTCAAAGAATTGGTAGTTATTCAAAAAAATTAATTGATACACAAAAAAGTTTTACAAACTACTTATTATGGGAACTACCAAAGAATAAGAATAAGCTTCTCCATTAATTTTCTCTCTTATTTCCTTCCCGTTTTCATCTTGATTAAATTTTCAAACTACTTATCATTGCAGGAACTTGCCATCCAAACATGAGAATGGGCACGCCAATAAGGGGAGATACACCACATTGGTAATGTTCTGCATTCATGACATTCTTACTAAATTGCATAAAGAAAAGTCATATAAATAAATTTCCTTTTGAATGTCATTATTATATTATATTTGTCAGGTATCTCTTAGTGGCCATCTTTTCGATCGGTTCCTTATAAATGAGGCTCTAGATATAATTGAAGCTGCAGGAGGCTCTTTTCACTTGGTTAGATGTGAAGTGGGTCAAAGCGTGGACGCCATGTCATTATCAGAACTTGAAGTAAGAAAGCAAATGAATGATAATTTTGTTGAACTTTCTAACATGAAACAAGCCAAGATGTTGATATACAAATGTTATGTCTTTGACCTATCCAGCAGCGATTTTTGGTGTTAATATCTTATTTGCTTTGCAGGTTGGTGCCGATGACAACACAGTCCTGGATAGAATTATTGATTCCCTTAGTTCAATTGCCAACTCAAGTGCTAGTTTCAGTCTAAGTGAAATGAATAAAAGGTCATTGATGGTCAATAAGGTCACAGAACGCAATGTAGACAATAGTTATGTCTCGAAGGAAACAGTGGGAGTGCTTATATTAGGTGCTGGTAGAGTTTGTCGTCCTGCCGCCGAATTTTTATCATCAGGCAGACACATATCATCTAAAGTACTTGCAACTGCTGGCATTAAAGAGAATATGGATATTAGAGTTGTTGTAGCATCTCTTTATCTGAAGGATGCTGAGGAGGTAAGATAAAGAATTTTTAGACCAATTTTTTACCCTTATTTTATATTCCTCCCTTTTGGTTTTTCATAAGTAATGTTTGTAATGTTTGGCTACTTTCATTGCATTTTGAATCTTGGATATGAAATAATTGCATATGAAAATTGTTGCTCTTCATTTGCTAATGAAGCTCATCTCTTTGAGCATTGTCCAATAGGTTTATATATAATGTGGTGCACATATTTTAAGTAGAAGTCTAAATGACGATGATCGAATTTGTTAAAACACCTAGTATGATTCTGAGGTTAGGAGGATATGATTACGAGATTATTGTGATTTTACTCTGACACTTTGATTCTACTACACGTTTAGTCACTTTGATGCATAGTTGAAAATATAATTTTGAATATTCCAACACACTAAGAAATGGCCTTGTGTTGACAAACAACATTATATATGATTTTATTGTATGATGAGATTATCAATGGAACAGTTAAAGATTTACACATAGCTGCCAATGTTCTATAACCTCCTAATTAAAAACCCTTAAAGCTAATTTTTTCATTACTTCTATAATTAAGTCCATTTCTTGTTTACAGTCAATGTTTTATTGGACCATTGGACCTAATGGCAGTTAGTTTTTGTAATTAGATTGTTGAAGGCCTTGCCCATGCAACTGCTGTTCAGCTTGATGCCACAAATTATGAAAGCCTATGCAAATACGTCATGCAGGTTTTATGATCTTTCAGTCCTCCGCAATTTATTTGAACTTGTTCAGTTTCTTGTTCTGACAATTTTTCTAGCTAGGATTTAATAAAGATTCATGTCCATGACCCAATTATTTGGGATCAGGTGGAAGAAGAAGAAGATAACAATGATGATGTTGTCAAGACAATGTGAACCTTTTTCAAATTACAAATATATGTTAAATTTATGTTTGTAAATGATATGGAACTTGCACAATTTTAGACTCCTGAATAAATGATTTACTTTACATCAAATAGGATACTGCTTAAGTTCAGCCATGGCCCTGCGAATGTCTTTCATATTCTGGCATTCGGTGATTGCAGGTTGAGGTGGTGATCAGCTTACTCCCAGCAAGCTTTCATGCAGCGATTGCTGCCGCATGTATTGAGGTACTATTTCCCTTAAATCAACATCCATATATCCTCCAAATTTAAATTCTCAAATATAGATATTGGATTAACTTGTATCAAACCTTCATAATTTTTTTGTCTCAAACATAAAAAGATTAGGTATCACTAAATAGCTGAGAATATCTAAGCCTACTGAAGGGACAAAGTAGAGACCCAATCATAGAACAGGTTCTTCAACTAAATATTTTTACTTGATATATTTCAATGGATGCATTTTCTAAGTTTTATTGTTGATGGCTACTTGCTCCAACAGTACTTATCTTTTGTTTACTCTGGTTTCAGCATAAAAAGCATCTAGTGACTGCTAGCTATGTTGATGACTCAATGTCAAAATTGAGTGGGGAGGCAACAGAGGCAGATGTTACAATTCTTTGTGAGATGGGCCTTGATCCTGGAATAGGTAATGTTGAACAAAAAAAGGTTTTTTCTTTTGAAAACAAAAGATAAACAAAGAAATTGTTCTTTTTGTTAATCAGTGTGAATTCAAGGCTTTAACATATTATTCAAAATTGTTTTCGTGATCTTTTCATGAATCTATTGAACTCATAACCATTTTTGTGGCCTAAGAAGCATGCAAATGATTAAAATACAGAATAAAAAGGTAATGCATGATAAGTATAAGGATTTTAACAAGGCTATGCAAAGTACTTGAGGCATAACTCTCTGTGTCCGAGGCATAACCACCTATCTCTGCTTCTTACGTACAGCAGAAACATATTTCTCTTTGAGGTTGAGAGTTGAGAGTAAATATTTTTCTTCAATTAATCACTGCTATGTATCTATCTTAGAATTATCTGATATGAGCTAACTTGTTTTGATGCCAGTTGAAAATCATCCCTCAATACTTTCTTCATTGCTTACTGATTTAAACCACTTAGTCGAAGTGGAGCTAAATGAAAAAATTTGGAGGCTGATTAACATGTTAATTTATAAAGTATTCATGCCTATTCTGCAGATCATATGATGGCCATGAAGATCATTAACCAAGCACACATGAGAAAAGGAAAAATAAGATCCTTCACATCTTATTGTGGGGGACTTCCATCTCCTGCTGCTGCTAACAATCCCTTTGCATATAAGTTCAGGTCTGTATGGTGTGGTGCTTATTTATCTTACCTGAGTACGTGGGCTAACATGAGAAGAAAAACTGCATCTATGGTCCACAGTTTGAAACTTCAATGCCTAGTAATAAATATATTATTTACTGGTTCTATATTGACATGTTTTACACAATTCCTGTGCCAGCTGGAGTCCTGCAGCGGCTGTCAGAGCAGGACGTAATTCGGCAACTTACAAGTATAAAGGAGAAACTTTGCATGTTGATGGTAAGTAACATTAATATCAGTTGGAATTTTATTTTTTAGGATCTAGCGTATCTGTGTTAGGTCCATTTAACTTGCTTTATATATGAACATAGAATTCCTGCATATCCGGAAAGGTGCTTGTTCTAAATACCTTTCAAGCAAGGAAGGAAAGGGGAATCCATTGTTACTTTTGTTGTGTTTTTATCCATTTGCTCTTGAATCTTGATATCAGAAGTTTTAACTTGCAGGTAACGAGCTGTTTGATTCAGCGGTAACATACCGGGTACCTGATCTTCCTGCTTTTGCCTTCGAATGCCTGCCAAATCGCAATTCATTGGTTTATGGCGATCTTTATGGAATTGGAAGTGAAGCCTCTACCATATTCCGAGCAACCTTACGCTATGAAGGCAAGTGATTCTTTCTTATGAATTAATCATTTATTTTTTTGTTGATATTTTCAAAATAGAATTTAATAAAAATTAGGAATTCTTGCAGGATTTAGTGCAATAATGGGTACTTTGGCGAAGATCGGGCTCTTTGATGCTAGTGCTCATCCTACGCTGAAAGAAGGAAAAAGACCTGCATTTGGCACTTTTCTGAGAGAACTCCTAAAACGCAGTACACAAGATGATTCGGATATATTCTCGACTGAAGAGGACATGGTAAAAAGCTTGGTTAAGTTTGGACACTGTAAAGAAAAAGAGACTGCTTTGAAAACAGTCAAAGCTATCAAGTGAGTAAGCATGTTTCTCTCATGCATATTATAGCAAGAGATTTTACTTCATTTTAAAGATGCTTTCTAAATTGTAGTATTTTTCTTTAAATGATTTATGCTTTGTCTATAGATTTTTAGGCCTTCACGAGGATACAGAAATACCTAAATCATGTCAGAGCGCATTCGACGTTACCTGTTTACGCATGGAGGAGAGATTGTCATACTCCCAGACCGAACAGGTATACAAATTTCAACTGTGAACTGAATTATTGAATCTGGGGAGAAATGGACAATGTTTTCTTGTCCATTACTAAACACATTAGACATATTCAATGATATATATGAATATTCTCTAATTGGAAGCATGTTGTGTTCTCGTGTCTCTACCTTTTTTGGGTTCTTTGCTACTGGAAGCATAACAATGCTTCTATGATCTAGGACATGGTTCTTCTCCATCATGAAATTGAAGTAGAGCTCCCCGACGGTCAATCAGAGAGACATCAAGCCACTCTTTTAGAGTTTGGGAGGGAAAGTAATGGACAGATGACCACTGCAATGGCTCTTACTGTTGGCATTCCAGCAGCTATAGGAGCTCTGGTATCATTTCTTATTGTTCTCTGTTTCTTTCATGAATAAACCTCACTTTAGCTTCTTCAAACGTAAATTTTACGAAATCAATTCCATTTCTAACAGCTATTGCTTGAGAACAAAGTGAAAACAAGAGGTCTTTTGAGGCCACTGGAACCTGAGATCTACATGCCTTGTAAGATTAGTTTGTTGCTTCTTTATCCCCAGTTTTTCACTTCAACATTTGGTTTGTGCCTTGAGCAATTCTTGTTCACTTTGCAGCTCTAGAGATACTTGAAGCTTATGGTTTCAAGCTTATCGAAGCAGTCGAATGCGAAGATCCACGGGCCAAGCAACAAAGCTAAGGCGTTTAACATCATTTAGCTTGTTTCGTTTGACATAGTTTGTTGCAATGTTGTAAATAATTTTTTGTACCAATGACACCTTAAATAGGGCATTTATTTTTTTGAATATTGGTGTCCATCTTATATATATATTAATCTACTTTTAGTAATAAATGTAGAACTCAATACTGGCCTATGATTGAAAGTACGTGAATCAACCAATTACAATATAAAAAAATTTTAAAAATACAATAAAAATACCTCATCAAATGGTCACGGGTTAAATTTCACTGGTCTTATTTTTAAAAAAATAATAAAAATGGTTTTTACGGTAGAAGTTTATGGGTTTTAAACCTAACTAACTTCACCTTCTAATTTATTGCTAATAAGAGTTTGTTTAATTGTTTTAAACAAAATGTAATAAAAAAATAAATAATTATAATTTATTTTTTCATTTAAATAGTATATATTTTTAAAGTTAATATAAATTTATTTATAAAAATATTAAATTATTATAATCTATCTTATTATTCAACGAGAATTTATGTATAAAATTAAAATTTATTCAGTATACGCTTGCGCATGGTGTGATATTTTACATAGTACTTATAATAGGTCACAACATGCTTAGTACATACAATTGGTTTATAATAACCTAAACGAGAAATTCAATGCAATTCGATGCCATTGGAAAGCACTGAACTTTCCAACAAAAGAAACATTCATTGTAAAAATGAGGATGAACTCTTTTGATTCCAACTTCTGCGTATCATCCCAAGAGTGCAAATTCATTTGCAGAGAAAATGGTGGTTTTCAAACCAAGTGTCTAAAAAATAATGTTGTCGATGCAGTTTTCTGCCTCTGGTTAATCAATTTATTTGTAATGTAGAAATTTATGAGGTTTCACGAAGAAATTCTACGATGACGGCACCAATGAGACTAAATGGTGCTCTTCTTGCCAGTTATGAACTTTTGTCACAAGAGGGTGTTGGTCAGCCAAGCAGGACTTGCACCAAGGGTAGGAATTGTTGTAATCAAAGAGTAGAACTTTTATATCTGCTGCAACATTCAAGTGTATATGTTGAGCTCCAAAAGAACTGAAAATTTTAAGGAAAAAGTTTCAAAGACCACGACCTCGTATTATCTCATGAATTTCAATCACATTATTAAGTAAACTACTATGAATATCACTTCTCTTAGCATCATCAATTCGTATTTTCAAACACCTAAAAATTTGCAAATTCTCTTTGATGCTTCGTCTGGTTTGATCTAGCCATTTGCCATTGACATTTTTTTGGCATCTTCATTTTTATTACTTTGGTTGTCACCAATAAAAATAAATTATAAGAATTATGGCACATGAGGCATTCCTCCTAGAAGAACAGAAGTAGAAAAATCAAATAAAATAAAATGCAGCACAAAGCAAAGAACTTCACCCATGTCACACAGATGGAAAAGACTGCTGTAGAACTTCTTTAGAAGGCATATATTAGGACAAATACTGTGATGTTTGAAAGTTATGAGCTTAGCACAAGAGTAAAACAAATGGGGAGTATTGAATCCTTACAATTGTAATTGTTCACTTTTTTTTTTCATGGCTGCAAACTTTCACTTTTCGGCTTTTAGCATAGAAGTTGAGTTAACACAGTTGACTAACGAAGCTGCAACACCAATCTAAGAACACCTTGTGTACCTGCAAATATCTGATTTGGATCTTGCAGGCCATCAAGAGCAAAATGGTTTCCAAAATGAATTTCCTTAAACAAACCTGGATAGTGTTTCTCAATCCAGTCAATGGTAAGGTCTTTAATGGCATTTTGGCGAGATCTGCAAAACGCAGAATACTTGAACAAAGGATCAGGGTATGCACGAAACTAGTTTCTCAATACCAAAAATAATTGATATTCTTGTCATTTGTAGGATATAACTTGTATTTTAGATAAAACTTAGCCATTGTTTTTATGTTATCGGTCTTAAACTTGGATAAAAAAGGATAGTTGACGTGATAAAGGGCATAAATTTTTTTTTGTCATTTATGATTACATTGATCCTATATATATATATATATATATATATATATATATATATATATATATATATATATATATATATATATATATCCCCAATACCTATTCAATTTGTCATACACCACTTATGCCTATAAAAACTTTGAAAAATTTTTTCCAAAGAAATTTTTTAAGGTAATACATTTCTTAACATGCCGTAATATTTACAAGTAGAACCTCTTAATGATGCCTAACTTAATACAAGACTCAATTTAGAAAAATAAGAAATATATTATACACAAAATATTCCCCGTCATCACATTTCCTCATTTCTATGTGGAGAACTCTTTTTATTTATCACTCTCATGCATTTTATGTAGAGACATGGGTTATTTCCAATTTATGTGGCGCATATAACTTGGGAACAAGATATAAATGTTTAATTTTGGACTTATATAACTCGTATTTTAGATAAAACTTAGTTATTGTTTTTGTGTTGTCGGTCTTAAACTTGGATAAAAAGAGGATAGTTGATGTCATAAAGGGCATTTGACTCAAAAAAAAAAAATTTGTCGTTTATGATTATGTTAATTCTACTTTATTATATGTGTCCCAACACCGCAATACACCACTCATGCCTATAAAAACTTTGAATTTTTTTTAAAAAAGAAATTTTTTAAGTATGTTGCAATACATTTATTAATACGGATGTTTAAGCCGTTGAAAGAGTCGGTCTTAAAAACTAAAGTATTAATTGGAATACACTACACACAAAACTCAATTTTAAAAAATAAGAACTATTCCATACACAAAATATTCCCGATCATCACATTGCTTCTTTTCCATGTGAACAACTTTTCTTATTTGTCACTGTTATTCATTTCATATGATAATGAAAGATATGTGTTATTTCCAATTTGGTTGGCGTGAGTGTTGTCATACAGCAGCCACTCGCTCTGTAGTGTTGTCACACAAGATAAACACGCCACCCGCCTGCTAGCTGGGCGAATCAAAGTGATCTTCCAGTATCTTACATAAAACTTAGCCGTTGTTTTTGTGTTGTTGGTCTTAAACTTAGATAAAACATATGGTTAGACGTCATAAAGGGAATTTAACTATAACTTTTTTTGTCATTTATAATTAAATTAATCCTACTTAAATATATATATATCCCAACACCCATTCGGTAGAAGTTGTCATACACCACTCATGCTTATAAAAACTTTGAAAAAAATTTTGGAAAGAATTTTTTTAAGTATGTAGTCATTTATAATTGGAAATATAAAAAAATTAAAAGTATAAAAGTGGCTATAGTCCTTAAAATTCAATGAGATTTCTTTTCTAGTTTCCTGTAGTTGAGAATGATGAGACTTTTTCTCTATAATTTGAGTTAAATTTTGAAAATTGTAACCCAAAATACTTAAAGAATCAAGCTCTTTCTCATGCATTCAAGTATGACCTCTGCTTTAATTTTGTTTATTTGGTAATTTGATATGATGGTTTTTGTGTAATAGAATATCTATATCTGATCTAATATGTGAAATCAACAACATTTGGTTTCTAAGAGGGAGGAGCGTCTACACTTCTCGCTTTAAGTTTCTCAAATAAGCTTCCGCAATTGTTATCGCATCAGTTTCTGTCCACATATTACTTCTCCCTGCAAAGTCCACGTCTAATAAATTTGTCAATTGTTATTATATTTTCTTATTTAAATTTTTATTTTAAAAATAATTAAATATTTACTTTCTAGACAAATGTTTACTCTAAAAGTTTACACCTTTATTAGAAGTTTAATTGTTTTTATATTTTTACTTTTTCTTATTCAAAAAATTTTAATTAAATAGTATACAATTTTCAAAGATTCAAAAAATGAATATATTACTTATTGAAATGTATATTAAAAAATCTTTAAAAATCAAGGATCTTAAACTAAGTTAAGATATCTAATTTGAGTCTAATTATATTTAATCCTCCTTCAAATAACAAAAATAAATAAAAATTCTAATTAAAACTAAAAAAATTTAATTAAAACCAAATTATACTTTGAAGTATTATACAATTTTCAATTATTTTTATTGGGAATGTATTAATCAATTATGGAGTATATTAAAAAATTAAATTTATTCTCCATGTTTTAAATTTAATCTTCATATACGGTCTCATATATATTAATTCAATTGAATATTAAAAGCTATCTAAACTAATGAATAGACACTTTCTAAAGGAGCCTCCAGAAAATTTCTCGCATTAGTTTTTTAAAGGAGATTACACTATACTTCTCACTGCAGGTCCATGTAATAAATTTGTCACATGTTATTGTATTTTTTTATTCAAATATTTAATTTGAAATTTTTTAAATATTTATTTTAAAATTTTGCACTTTTTATAAAAAATTTAATTATTTTTATAATTTTACTTGTATTATTAAAAAAATATTAATTAAATATTATAAGATTTTCAACTATTCCTATTAGGAATATATTAATTAATTGAAATATATATTGAAAAATATTTAAAAATAATTAAAGATCTTAAACTAAGATTAGATATCTAATTTAAGTCTAATTATATTAAATCCTCATTCAAATAATAAAAAATTCTAATTATAATTAAAAAATTCTAATTAAAATAAAAAATATATTATAAAATATTATACAATTTTTTATCATTCTTATTAGGATTGTATTAATCAATTCTGGCGTATATTGAAAAATTAAACTTATTTTCCATTTTTTAAATTTAATCTCTATATATGGTCTCACGTACTTTAATTTATTTGTACATTGAAAGCTAATAAGCCTCCTTGAGTGATTTATTATCATGGGAAAAATTAAAAATAAGGAAACATGTACAATCACATCTATAGAAACCAATCACCATAAATCTTACAATCATAAAAGATTTATATAAAATGGTCATTGTCTCCAAGATCTTTATTTTCTAACATCCCATAACAACAAAGAATAATGATCAAGCATAATAATTGATTCTTGAGATTAGAATAGTAAATTTTATTAATCATATGCACTTAAAAAATTAGTAAAAATTTTAATTAATTAATTATTTTTTTATAAATAATTATTAAAATTAAGTAAGAATCTTAATTAAATGAAGTAAGATGTTCAATTAATGTCAACTTACATTAATATTCTTTTAAATAACTAAAAATAAATAAAAATTTTAAAGTAAAATTACATTTAATATTCTTTTAAATTTATCATATTTTCCTTTAAAAATAATATTCATAAAACCCGCGCATCACAGGGGACCCCTACTAAAAGAGAATTGAATTAAAATTTTCCAATAGTAGACTTTAACTACCTTAATGCGTCGAAATAGGGGTGTGCCCACTCAGAACATGGAAACCTAACTAGTTTAGTTGAGATAAGTACAAGAGTTGCAAATTACAAAGTCATTTAAGGCTCGTAGTACTTTGGTGTTTATAAATAGGGCTTAAAAGGGGATTACCTAGGTAAATGAAAGTCAAAATCAATTCAAGGTAAAGTAAAAATGGGACTTTAGGATGTGAATTGAGGTTGTGTCCATTCTTGTAACGCCCCATTTTTTATCGGTTTAAGGGTGGGCCGAAGTGCGATGTTATAATTTAGAAAACTATTTTTGAACTACTCTCGTAGAACTTTACGGAAACGGATTTTAATCTTCGAAGAGGCTTAAGATAGGCAACCTTACAGGGTTTTATCACATATATGTATGTTGATTCATACTAGTATAGAGAGGCTTTTAAACTTAAAGATTCTATATGATCACCCCTAGTCTAGCAACATCCCCTGCGACCATGAGTGGTAACTTTAAAAATGCGGATGTTCTCTCTCAACTGCAGAAGAGGCGCACCCAGTTACCGTTTTGAGATTTACAAGTTGTGACATGAACCTTTTTCTTACTACTTGGTTCAAATGATTTGTTACATTTCTTAATTTCTTACATATGGATGAATGCAAAGAGTTTAAACAAGGGTCAAGGTTACCTATTTTACATACCCAACATGTGCAAGAAAATAAAATAATTAAACACAGCATCATCTGATGCTAGGGTATCAAACCCTATCACCCGGACTTCATGTTGGTCTTCAAGTGGTGTGAACCGTATACTCTTCCTACCCACGTTTCTTTATCACACACTCACACAACTACAACAAATATGTTTTAGCATACTTAGGAAGCTCCTCATTGTATTTTAAGACTTTGAGGTTTATACCTTGCATAAGATAGTTAGAGTGCCCTTAAGTGTGTCAGCACCACAATGATAATATAATAATATATAAAACACACGTGCACAATAACAATCAATTAACTTATCCTGAATCATATAAGTTCATACAACTTCAGGGCTTATTCCCATAACATGTTACATCTCAATTTCATATCAACTTGGTAATTAACAAAAATACAACACGAAATCCCCTCCATGAGTTGTTTGATCCATCCGCCTACGCCAGTCAAAAAGACTAAACAACTACATATATTAAAGAAAAATGTCAGCTGGTCCTGTAAAAACTAGGAATATAACATTTCTGGCAAATGAGTATTTAAGCACCCACGAAAAAGTTGTAAAAGCTTTTAGAATCATACAGGGTGGTAAGCGAAGGCCAATGTGACCACATATCATACCATAATTGCCTATAAAGAGGCATCTTATTAACATATAAACATTCATATATCGCTTATACCCTCACATCTTTCATATATCAGCCGTCATAATACCCTTGTGGTTCGGAATTAATGTGCCACAATTTTTAAAAATACGCTGCATATCACCCTACATACATTGTACTACTTAAGGGTAGAAGGGGCACTAGTGTAATTTGTATATCTCCATACCACTCATTCTCTTATTCGTGAAATCCGTAAAAATGTACATACTTATATAATAGGCTTAGGGAAGAGGCTTGTATCATACATTTTTGGAGCTTCAATTCAAAAACCAACAAGGGATTTCATCTTTGTAGTTTTATTAAACATACGATAAAATGCTACTAAATGGCCCAGTATCGGAGGGATCCAATAAAAGTGCCGCTGACACCGTCCTATCGTTTAAAATAAAATTAAACGTGTCACTAAAGAGCCAAACATAAAGGTGAAGGAAAAGAGTCCTACGGACCTATATGAGTGGAGCCTTGCATCCTAAATCTACGAGCTCAACCCGCGTAACTTAATAGGAGATGGAATCCGAATCATAATTGGATTACACTGGCACACAAGATAATGCAAAACCTCCATGCATGTACAATATGTAAAACTTAATTAATTTACTTATTTTGCTTAGTGATGGGTTAAACCTCATTATGTAGTTTAATTTAAGGTTTGGGGTTACAATTCTACTTAGTGCATGATTTCATACTTAGGGTTTTATCGTCGGACTTAATTGGACGATTTTTTCGGACAAACCAAATGGTATCCAATTAATTTGAAATTTGAACCCCTAGTTGAAGACACCGTAAGAGTCTATCTTAAATATTAACAAGTGATAATATGTAGATTATCATGTTGATTGAGGTTAATTAAAGCTAGATTAATGTGTTGTGAACAGTACCCAAAACAATTATTGGTTTATTAGGTAATTTATATAGATTTTTATGTAATTTAATTTTTAGCCAAATATTTAACTAAACACACAACACAGAACACAACATATGCACATAATGTTTCATTAATTTTATTCAAGCCTTAGTTGAGGTAATTTTAGTACGGTAAGCTTATGATATTAAGATAACAACATGCTTAATATACGATCATATGATATATTATGAAATTAAAATCATATCAAGGTATAAAAATTAGGAAAATGGGTGATCAGGTCACTAGAACCTTGAAAGCCGCCACCTTTCGTCCAATTTTGGACCTTTTCATGAACCTTCATGCCAAATCAGTTGACATTCTTAACATATAACTTATAGATCTAGTCATGTGAAAATAAAAAGACTGAGATCATATAAATCTAACATCTAAAATATGAGTTATGAATTTTAAACTCAACTAATGCAGATCTGGCCACATAGATACAAAAATCATAACTATTTATCTACGCATGATAATGACATGAAACCACCTCTCAAAATTTTTTAAGAGACATATATATATATTATAAATTTAATAAAAATAAAAATGACAATATTTATACACAAAACAATAACCCAAATAAGAATCATCAACCAAAATTAGGAAAGAACATATCTTTAACAATTCAAGGGGAGGTCACTTGCAATTTTCCCACTCCAAGTCCTTCAACCCTTGAAAGAAGAACATATTCAAAGGTCAAAGAAGAATAGAGAAAGCTCAAAGAGTGGAGAAAAAGGGTGGGAGAAGGAGTGGAAAAGTGAGGATGAGGTTGGGGTTTTATAAAAAACCGAGTGTGCCACATCCAAATAGGTGTACCAAGCCCTCAAGGAGGCTAAGGCCGGGCAACTTGTCTATACTTAGATACTATACATAAATATGTGGCAAAATAACTAGGCAAGTTCCTCAATCTGGGTCATGACCAAACCGAAATTAAAACCACCGGGTAAAAGCCCTGGGTTTTACAATTCTACTATGGGACCTTATGACCACTCAACATCTTGTAGTGGTAGGAATTTCTCATAACTCTTAACTTTTCATTTTTCTATAATAAAATGAATATATGTAAAATAAAAAATGTCTATTATTAATGAGAGTGACTTAAAATTTTATGTATTCTAATGTAGTGAATGAACGTAGAGCTAGGATGAAAGGGAACACATAATGGTGTCTATATATACCCATTATTTTATACACAAAATGTGGGAATTGATCCAAGTCTGGCAGTAGGGTTGTAAGCCAGTCACTTGTATATAAAGTGATCTTTATTATTAGTATTTTATATGTTTGTCTTTATATATTGGGAGACATTTCAAGTCCTTACATAGATGCATGTCTATGTATAATTTCTTAATAAGTAATATACATTTTTTACATATGTTTAGATTGGAATTATCATGTATTTTTTATGTAAAATTATATATTATATAACAAATATTTGGTTTTACATAAAATAATATATATATTATAATAAGTGACAACCTTTTGATTATCTCCATGTATTGGTTTTGAATTTATTAATAACCAATATAAATAAGATTATTAATGATAATTTGATAATATGTGGGCTCATAAATATGTGATTTTATTATTATAAAAAATATTATTATTATGGGTATATATATATATATATATATTCAATCTTATTAATACATAATCAATCACTTGCATATAAATATCAAGACTTTAAACTTCAGCTGCTCCATAAGTTTGATATAATCGTTGTTAAGAGATAATAAATATTAGACTTCATTTAATATCTTTTAAATGTGATTAAGTATTGTAATAATTTTCTAACAACTTTTATTTATTCTAATTTTTAAATTATGAGTACTCAATGTTAATAGTGACACAATTTAAAAATTAAAATGAAATTAAGAGGGTACAAAATCTTAATATTTACACACACAAGATTAATTATATATTATTTAGCGTGCAAATAAATAAACTATTATATTTTTTATGTAACTTTCGCATTCTTTTTATATACGAATGTTTAGTAAAACTATTTTTTATATAAAATTGGATTTTTATTTATATTCTCGTTGTATAAGATTGTTTAAAGTGAAACTATTTTTTATATAAAATTGGATATTTACTTACACGTGTCAAAAGATTTCGGTAGAGTTTATTAATAAAGTCACTGACCATAAAGTTTATTAATAAAACTATTTTTTATATAATAATCTTATTTATATTGTTTGGACTCTATTAATAAAGTCACTGGCCATAATCCATTTTTACAAGTTTTTTGTGAAGTCAAACACATAGAGATAATCAAAAGGTTGTCCATGATTATGATGTATATTTTATTTTATGTAAAAGATATGTGTTATATAATATATAAATTTACATAAAAATATTCATGATAATTACTAACATCTTTCTTAATATATTTATTTTTTTCACAATATTTATCTCCCATTATTTTTTGAGGATAAAAATAATGAACATAAATAAGTAAGATAATACGTTAAAGATTTCGTGCAGAGACAATGACTTTTGATGCCTCTTCTTTTATATTTCCTACACTGCTAATACTTTTTTGAAGTTATTCTGGATTTATTTTGTTTGTGTAGGTGTTTGCCACAAGCATAAGAAAGATCATCAATCCCACCGTTGAAAATTTCTGTAATTATTTGATGCTCCCATTGTCATCTCTATGCTGATTAGATCTTCACAGTTAACCGAAAGTCAGACCGCTTTCGGGATGCTCATAATCGAAGGTTTAAACTTATGAAGATTTAATAACATCTTGGTAAGTGGGAGGTTGCCTACAAAAATAAGCTTTGTTCATGTATGAAATGATGCAGTTCATATGCACAAGCAATGAGATGAAGTGATTGTATGGCATGTAATATTAGACACAGAAACTAATCAATCTATAATTCCATCAATCTTGCTTTTCATCGTAGCCATGGCAATGATAATACCATCCGGCAATGGCCGCCACCAAGTTTTTTCAGAGCTTTGCCATTCCCTGCTCCACATCTCCTTCACCTTCCTCTCTTGTGCTCCATGCCATCGACCTTCCCTCCCTGTTAAAAAGCTTCCTAAAAGACCTCAACCGTGCCGCCGGCGACCTGGGCGACTCCTCAGCCGCCACCCCATTTTGCCTAGCTACGTCGATCACAATCTTCGCGCCAGTATCTCCTTCTCCGGCGCCGGCAGCCGGCGATGACGAAGTGGTGGAAGAAAAGGTTGAAGAAGTGGAAGGAGACGTCGACCCATCTTCAACACGAGCTCGGCCGGCGATCACCTGGTCGTCGCTCCCCCAGAACAGCACGTTGGTCGGGATGCCCATCGTCGTCTCCGGAGTTGCAGGGCCGGAAACCGGCGCCGGCGACGGTGAAACCGTGCTCCGGCAGAGTGGGCAGTTGGAGTGGGACCGGAACCACATGTCGATGCACTCCAAATGGAACCCATGCTTGCAGTTGGGGAGCAACCTCGCCTTCTCCCCCTCCGATACCTCGCACAAGCACACCGAACACTCCATCCCGTCTTTGTAATCTCCGACCTTGAAGATCACCACGGGCAGCGATCGGAGAATTGATGCGTCCAGACCTCCGACGACGGCGTTGCCGGAGATGGGATTGTTGATGTCATGGTTGGAGTGCGGGAGTCCGGTGCCGACGCAAGTACCATTTGGAGTAGAGGTGGAGGAAGAAAAGGAAGACAATGGCAACGGCGATGGCGATGACCACAGCCACCATCGCTACGCCGAACCATGACATCGCCCCGCCGTCGCTCAATCGGGATCCACCACCCCCTACCTCCGACATTCTCCTCCTCTATTCTTCTTTAGCTCTGCTCTGGTCTGCTACACAGAGCTTTCTATTCTTCTCTAGCTCTTGGTCTGCGATACAGAGTTTAACATATTTTGTAATAATATATAATAGTAGATTAGGAACCCAATCGAGACACGCAAGAAGAAGCGGCGGCCATGGTGGGAACCAAATCAAGCCCTTTCCTGGCTATTTCTTTGACGTTTACTTTGAACTAGAAGAAGAAGAAGAGAAGGACTACTGCCAATTCATAGGTCCGATTGAACAAGTCAATCAAAGCTTCCTCCTTTAATGACATCTGAAAGCTCTGATTCCATATTTACCACGGGAGAAAGGAGAAATCATTGTAATGTAATCACCTAAGCAGTAAACTGTAATAATTCTACACCATTACAACAATTGGGCATGGGAAGTAGAGGTAGAGAGGGGATATGATGGGGGAGGGGAAGAGGAGCCAATGAAGAAGGTGGTCATATTAGGTACGCATTAATGGAAGAGCAGCAAAGAACATCCAATAGTGAGTAATTAACAGCATGTTTAAATGTTTCTTCATGAATAAAAAATTGCAGATTATAATTGAAAATTTGCTAAGAATTAAGGTTGGTAGTTCAACAAAGATGCGGACATAGCCACCACTCATATATGAGTTAATATCAGTGTTGATTGTTTGAGGATTGGATGTGTGTAACCTGTAGCTTACGGAGAAAATAGCTTTTGGACAGTAGGTGTTGGCAATTTCTGGGTATCTGAGACAGGCATCGAGTCATTGACCACGTTAAACGCCAATTTGAAGCCCTGAAATGAGATGACATAAGATATAGCAGTTAATCAAAAATTGATGAGCCTTATAGTATTATCCGAAGCTTCTAAGATGATTCTAATTATGTCACCTGTGATTATTCTGGGGAACAATCTCTTTCTACAACTGCCCAGTTGGTCATAATTTAATATAAAATAGCAAATGAGACAGTACTATATAGAAATGATGAGGACAGTGTTTGGTGGACATCAGACGGGTCCAGACCAGACTAATTCCTTGACCTAAGCAAACGATATTCAAATGTAATTTGTTGAGAAGAAACAAGCATCTAGACATGACAAACCTGCAGAAATTAACTTTCCAGATATTCACCCCATGCACTGCGAAGCTCCTGTAGAGCGATCTTTTGACTTTATTACTCATCTCCTGTCATTACCAAAACGAAGGAAAAGAGACCCGGAAAAAATAAACTAAAGTAAGAATAGATAATTCACGGTACAGTAGCCACTGAAGAATTGGCTAGAAAATACTGAAACTCATGTCCCCTGTGCCAGGTTGATCTGTTCCTAAACACATCAGATTGCACGTCTTTTGGATTTGCAACCACAGAGTCAGGAAGAACAGTTACAGATAGATTGACAAATAAATATCGATTTCCAATCATCTCCTCTTAAGCCAGATTTAAACAGTGATTGACCTGGTAGATCATGGTGATTATAAGGAAATCCAACTGTGATGAAACTTTGAAAATATTGTGCAAAGAGAGATTCGGCCAGAGGAGATATTATTTCTAAGTCACCAATAGAATATGTGTGAACACGACGTAGAGATGCAAGAACGCCAGACTAAGCAATCTCATCCAGCCACTCCACATTTACATCCTGCTATAGTTCAGAAGGAACCGACATAAGCTATGTAGAGTACATTCTTAAAAAGGAAAAAAGGTATACAAATCGATGTATTTCCACTTTACAAAAATGAGTAAGAAGAAAACCAACAGAAAATAAAGAAAATAACACAATGTGTTAATGAACGCTGATGGACAACGAAAGTTTTCCAAAGGCAGCTTCAGGGTGAAATCCAAACCTTTTCATACTGCTAGGAAATTATAATATCATCAGCAGTAGGCAACTTCACTCCAAGTCGGCTATAAACTGGTGTTCACCGTGGCATAGGTACTCATCACAAACAGATGCAGAACCCCAACCCTTCCGTAGTCGAAGTATATCTTCAGTAAAAGTTGAGCCTGAAGCTCCAATGAACACGTTTGACATAGCGCAAATGGTCTTGTCCAGCATTGAATCCACCTTTATTTTCATTAAAAGGAAAGCATTAAACATCACCAAGGAGCTAGAGCATTAATCACAATCGAACAGAACTAAAAGCATTAATCACTATCGAGTATTTCCAGTAACTAGCAAAAGTACAGGCATATTTATATAGTGAGAACACTGGTAATAAATCAAGAGCAAAATTAGCTGTTAAGAGTAATTGATGTATACCTGATCATCTCCGCCACGATGACGTCTATACAGGTAGGCGACCCATTTCTCTGCTGAATTATGCTTTGGCCTTTTAATAAGTGGGACTGACTTTCCATTGAGAACAACTAGAGACTGTAAGAGATCTGTTACACTTTCAGCTGCATCAGTAGAAAGATATATTACTGGGCATTGGCTCTTTCAACCATCTGAAGAATGCAATGTGCAGCTAAAGGAATTGGAAAGAAACAGCTCACCTTCTCGAGATTACTGAAAATACAAACATTTAATAAGTAAAACGGGGACAAGAAATATTTCATTTCTGAACTTTTACTGTTTATAATCATCATCTACATTGAAAGAGAACAGTATTTCACTAAAACTACTTCATTTCCTAAAATCTCTAAAAAACACACACCAAAGGTATGGGCTTTTCGTCAAAGTTCCATATCGTTACAAACATGCCACTTAGAATAGAAAAAAGAAAAAAGATACTAGGCAACGTCATATAAATGCAGTTTAAAAAACAAGAACAACTCATAATTACCATATCCATTAAGGTCGCCTCAAGTATCAACAGTATTGCACAAGGTCTACATAGTACCAAAGGGAGCAAATGAGCAAAACGAGATTATAATTTAAAACCATACATTCAAACACTAAAAAGGCTCTATTTTACTGAGGAACAGGAGAAGCATGTACCATAACTTCAAAAATCCATCGCGCCGGAAATGCAGGGCAATGAAGTTTCCACCCAAGAAAGTTTTTATAAACCTCTGTGCAGTAAGAATAATCAGCCGACTAGGTTGAACAACAGTTTTACAATTGTGTGCAAGAGGTCCACCAGGCTGCATCAACCATTCTTCCTCAACACTGGCAAAAAACATATCCCCAATAGCCAAGAAAACACCGGCATCACATCTTCCACCTTCCTCTTCTTGTGCTGATCAGGTTTCCCATCCTTAGGCCAAGCAGCTTCAATCTTGCCCATGGACTGCCCCAAAGGCTTCAACTTCCTCACATGATCATCATCCAGATAACAAGGCGGCTGCGCCACATACCATACGAACCTATCTATATGCAGATGATGCTTCTTCTTCAAACGCGCGAATTCATCAATCGTGATCACAACGTCTCTACCAAAACACTAGTTCATGTTCTCAATATCCACCACCCGACCATAGTAGTAGTCGAATCAGGGGCTTGGAAGGACCAGCACCGGATTTAAAAGCCTGCGAAGAAATGTGCTTCTCCAAACAGATCAAATGGTTCGACATCTGACCTAGACACAAAGATCGCAAACAAGTACCTCTTCGCCTTCGGCATACACTCAATCCTCCTCCTCCCCTCGCCGGCGCAACCTTTTTGCAAGCATCGACCTCAAACTGCGATGCTACACCGCCATCGACCAACTCCGATACATTCCCAATCCCAACCTTGTGGGAAAGCAAAAGCGACCGTTGTATCTCTTTCTTGAGCTTAATCTGATCAACCAAAGAGGATCTGATCTCATCGAGCGAAAAATCCGCGGCATTCGACGGGAAACCCTCGCCGTGTCCGTACCTTCGATTCCACAAGCGAAGGGGCCCCGGCCGCTGGTTTCGGA
Source organism: Piper betle (assembly GCA_033002965.1). Taxonomy (NCBI): domain Eukaryota; kingdom Viridiplantae; phylum Streptophyta; class Magnoliopsida; order Piperales; family Piperaceae; genus Piper; species Piper betle. The sequence continues at coordinate 65,897 of JAURVB010006878.1, forward strand.
GCAAGTAGAGCGCGCTGAGCTCCACCTCCCGCACCCGGCCGCGTGGCGGCGGCGGAGAAGGCCGAGAAGGGAGCTGACGTCGGAGGAGAGGTAGAGGAGGAGGAAGACAGGGAGGGAGAGGGCGAGGAGGTACCATCTGTTGAAGCTCCGGCCGATGCGGCTCCTTGGCGGCGGGGAGGCTTGCCGGTGCCGGGGAGGGAGGGGGGATCGACGACGAGGTCGTCGTCCTCGTCCGAAGACTCCCTTTCCATCGTCTCCGTCGCCGGCATGGGTGAGTGGAGGAGAGGTGTGGCACGCCGCCGGCGAGGTTTCCCGGTGAGACTCCTGCCGTGGCCGGTGAGATTGGGAGCGACGGGGAGGAGGGGGCAGTTGTGGTAGAGAAAATTTGAGGGCGAAAAGACGAAAACAACCTTCCAACTACTTGGGGAGGTTAAAAATATAATAATTAATGAATAATAATGTATATTAATAATTTTAATAATATACAAAATTAAATCCAAAAAATATCATTAGATTTAATAAAAGTTTTTTTAAGAATACAATATTATATAAAAAATATTTAAAAAGTAATTTTATGCTAAGAATAAATGACAATCTTGAATAAGTAGGTATTAGTAAATAAATGATTGTAGTTTGATTATATTTTAAATTTTAAAGGGATTTTATTGTTTTTCAAAGATTTATAATTCAGGTAGAATTATACTCTAATAATAAATAAGTAACAAAATAAACACCTTGTATTCTGTATAAATCCAAAATTAAAATAATGTAAAAATCTCAAATTAAGCATGCTTTATTAACAAAAAAATATTTTGAGAAATATAATAATATAAGTAAAATTATCGATTCCTACTTCGGTAAAACTATACTGCAAATATCTTTATAATAAATAATAATTATAAAAAATTTATATTAAGTAAATATTAGTACGCCTATAATAATATTGTAGGGTCATAATCAAATACAATGTAATAAAGGTTAGAAATGCTAAGAAAGCGAAGAGAAAAAACAACATTTTAATGTAAGAAGGTTGATAAGTAATTCTAAACTTATTTGATTTGAATCTTCTAAGACATCCAATAATATATAAATATTTGATTCCACGTGTAAACTTGAATTCAAACTAAGCAAAGATGTTGCACCATGTGTAGTTTATGTTAAAAATAAATTAGAGATAAATTAGATAATTCCTCATTGTATAACTAGGTAGACTAAAATGACCTAATATCTTAAAGGTATGCTCTAATTTCAAAGATAGAGTTTAATTGATTGAGAAAATAGAATATAATAATTTGACTTAATTCTTTATTTTTGTGGTATTTTGAATAGTTGAATCTTCTATTTTTCATCAATTTTAGTTTTTTTATTAATAAGAGCAGATAAAATAAATATACTACACATAGTATATATAAATATTTGATTCGAAGTTTATATTTGAATTAAATAAATTGAGTGTGTTCCACACCGTTTTGAGTACTCTAGCAGAGTAATTCAAAATTCAATTTCTCATATAAAAGATAAATTTCAGATATTATATAAGATACTTTCTATCTATAAAATGTAACTAAATATGATAAAAAAACTGGATAATGTAGTTGCTTTTGAACAAGAGTATCAAATATACTAAAACACAATAAATTTTATTTATCATTAAATTACATAACAATTTTTCTTCTTCGAGAAGAAGGGTGCCGAGGACATGGACTTCATTGCCACCATTGTACACTACCCAAAGCTCAATTCGTTTTCACGTGTAAACTGAACTAGTTTTTGGATTTACCTATTATTGGAGAATAATTCAAGCTTGAAGACAGTGAACATGTAGAAAATGATATTACAAGGTAAATGTATGAAAATGAATGTACTTTGTCAATCAAAGAAGTCCCAAATAAAAATGTTGCAATGCTTTTAGTCTTCTTCCACTTCAACCAACCTTCCACAGACCCATCTTTTTTGGTTTTTGCAACATTTATAATCTCAGGTTTTGATTCTACCACATCATTCCCACCAGCATCTAAAGTGCATGATGTTATATCCCCCACAACAGATCCATCAGATTCTTGAGGGCCTACTTCCAGTTCTATCTCAGAAGACTTTGGTAAACTGTCCTCTATGTTATGTATGTTGTATTGGCCAATTGGTACTGTTTCCATCTGCTTTGCAATATCTGTTGCTTCTCTCCCATTTCCTTGTAAACTTGGCAGCTCAAAAACATTAGGCATGGATTCTCCTTGATTCATCTCACTCAAAGACAGGTGGCTCACCCCATTAATTACACGATTACTTGCTATGTTATTCGTGGTTCTGGACTGAGAGACTCCCTCAAACTCAGAAGGAAATGGCACTTCGAAACTGCTTTCAGACAAAATTGGAGGTCTGGAGTCAATGCCTTCAAGTGATCGAGTTGCTTCGGCTATTAACTTTCTGGTTTCGATTAGTGATGCACGGGCAAGTGGGCTCGTTACTGCAGCCAGCTCCAGGGCCTTTGCAGCCTTCTCAGCTTCAGCAATGAGAAGCCTAGATACAGGAAAAGACAATGTCAGTACTAGTAGAAGAACAACAAAGACATGTTATTGGATGGAGGGGACATAATCTATGCAAAAGTATCAGACCAAAGAATCAACTTGTTGTTTTACTAAGTCAGTAATTGCAGACAACAAATATTAGATACAAGTATCTTGAATTTCGAAGTCTCAAAAGTTGCACCAACTATTTAAACAATTTCCTGACATTAAGAATCATCTTTCATCACATGTAAGAAGTTCAGTAGATGACGGTGCCGTAATGTATCCATATAACCTCATCATTGAATAAATAGAACATGTTTGTTTTGCATATCTACTTAGATTTATGTGGCAATGTGTAAAAGTTTTTTAAGAAAACAGCTCAAGTACACCAATTATTTGGAATAAGAAAATTACCTGGCCCTTTCGGCAGCTTCTCGTTTCCTCTTCTCCAATGTTGCTCTCTGAAACCTAATTTTCTTTATCATTTCCAACTTGGAACTTGCCAATGGGTCTTTGTATGATGGAGTAGCGACCACTTTCATTCTGGACCCTTTCTTTCTAGCGCTTATCTCATCGCTCTTATTACTACCAGTAAGACTGTCAGAAGATATTTTCTTTACAGAACTTGTTCTTGTCGACTCTCCACTTGGCTTTTTCCGGGGTTTCCTTTTGGCCCCAGCAGTATTGCCATGGTAAACAGCTAATGCAGAGCAAACTCGCTTTCGGTATTCCTGGCAAAAAATTCCAACAAGATAGCATACAAAAACAATCACAATAACGGAATTCAAAAGATGATAATTGATAAGATGCAGTCATGGATCTTCAGTTCCATATAATTGAAAGAACAATTTTCAACCTACTGTGTAAGAATGTAATTCACACGTTCATAAGTTAACCCTTTCACCATGGCTCAGAGAAGTGTTTTGGTACACAATAGGACATTAACCCTACTTACGAGTTTATGATGCACTCCACATGACTTATTCAGTTTCTAAGGTAATAATTGTGTGGTTAGATTTGCTAATATCATGAAGAATGAATTAACTTATGATGACAGGCCAAACATAATAACACGGGATCAGATTAATTTTAAGAAAATTAGAAAATAAATATAGATGTTTGAAGAGAACAGTAAGTAAAAGTGTGAACCGGGAATAGGTCTTTATTAGGTAAAGTTCTCTTTTTCTTCTGTTCATTGTGCAAGCATTATGCCCTGAGAATTCCAACTATGAGAAGTTCAATTATGAACAAGATATATGGTACTTTTTCTACCATTGCTACCGTCTACTTTATGTTTTCACTATGCAAGTACTTTTGAGCTAAATCAAATGGTCCCTTTCCTCACAAGCCTAACCTTGTTCTATTACAACAAAATATATCGTATCTCAAGATGTAAACAAACGTAAATTCTTATAGACTAATACAGGGAGATTTAAGATGAAATAAGGTAGTATCTTCTCCTTACAGGGTCTGCCCATTTGGCTGAAATGGCTTCAGATATTTTCCTTCGCTGCTCAGGTGACTTGGGAGCTCGCCTGCTGCCTTTAGGTCTTGGCATAGTCTTCCTCATCTTTACACTTTCCAACCATTCTTTTCTAAGCTGTTCATCCATAATTTCATATGAATCCCACTGAAGCTCATCTTCTCCAAAAGACCTTTTCTCGAAGCTTCAGCAATTAAGTTCTGCCATAGAAGACAGCAGCGCTCTTGCACCATTAAATTTTTTCGCCTTCGCTGCCAACCCATTCGTACTCCAGCACCTATTTTAACCCGAGTTTCATCACTGCAGTGTATTAGAAAACATTACAAACTGTTTTTTAGATAAAACATAAAATTGTAGTTAACAAGAAATGAAGAAGAACAAAAACAGGCTAACAATGCTCATGCAGGCCTTATGATTTTATTCTATAGTTTGTCCAATAAAAATTCAGTAAATAATTACACAGCTGCAGAAGCTTTATTGTTACCATTAATTAAAGTATCAACATTATCTTAGCTCTGTAAACCAACGTTTTCCATTTGCAGCACCTATGCAATAATAGAAATAAAGGTTAACCTAGAAACACAAAGCAAGGTTACATGACAAACGTAGTGGTGTAGTAATTGTTCTTCCCCTCAAGCAATAAGGCTAATGAATGATTTCACTTCATCAAAGCACATATTAAATGGATGAACAAATCCCCCAAAGAAAATATCTGGTAATGGTACTTTCTCGTGAATCATGATGGAGATGGCATAGCACAAGCACTAATGACTATACCATTATAGAAAATTAACATAATTTGTTAAAAACACACATAGGAAGTAACATCATCAATATGAAAAATACCAAGTACCTCTGTGCATGCCCTAAGTTCATCAGCTTCATTTTGACCTGTGTTTTTGACAAAGCAAGTGACATCTATGAATCAGCAAGGCATCTATGGCATGTCTTGTCAGCCTATTGTCTATCTGAAACTTATGCATATGCAACTACCCGACTCTACTTATTCAAACAGATAAATATAATGATCATAAAGAAGATGCCTATAATGCCTAATCTTTAACAGGCATATGGGAAACAATTCTTTGTAGGTATGAGAATTCTAAATATAGAATTTAATTAGTAAAAAGAAGAACTTTTATACGCATAGGAATCTAGCAATGCATTGATTTATAGTAGTTATCACAGAATATTAGATGGGTTACTGTTTTATTAAATGTGTGCGTGCACTTCAAATTATCCTTACATGACATCACCTTAGGGTTCTGCATCGCCAGTTTAGTCCTCTCTCGTATTCGCCTAAGAGTTTCTGTGTAAACAAGCCAATCACTAGTTTAAAATATAAGTTTAAATTATGATTAAATAACTGAAACAAAAAAGATTATCAAAGCAAGCTACCTGGACTGTGTTTCCTGCCTTTATTCCACGGGATGTTTCCCTTGTTGGCTTTAGAAATTCTCATTCGCCGCAACTTCTCTCTCTCTCCCATTTCATCAGCATCTTCATTTGAAAACTGAAACAATTGAGAGCTAGTGGCAGAACCTAAGAATAATTCATCATCTTTGACTGGGACATCAATGCTATGTGTTACAATAGTCGTTTCAAAAGTGGCAACTGCTTTAACCAGGAGCCGCCCTTGCATGCTGCGCTCCAAGGAGTTTAGCTCTGTTGGCATTTGAATGTACAGCTTCAATGAAGATGCCCATTTCTTTCTTCGACCAAAAGCACTAATATCTGACGAATTTCCACAGAAGAGAGGCGGCACCCTTGATGAGACCAAATGTTTTCCGAAGCACGACTGTGAAATAACAGTATCTGCCCCCCAAAAAGGGAGAAATAATGCCATGAATAAGCACCATAAAACAGACACTAGTCATTAACTACGCTAGAAAATATATTTTAAACAAAGAAATACAACTCAACAATGATATTACAGCAGCAATTGCAACACAGTTAGGCATAAAATAGATGGCCAACACTCAATAAAAAAAGAAAGCGCAGCCATTTAGACCTCAACATCAAGTATAACTCCGAAGACCTCACCGCCAACCGACCATTACCCACATTCAATCAGGAGACAAACAACGTAACAAATTTCGAACAACAACAGCAATGCTTTAAAAAAATTAAGCACAAACGGGGACAACAAACGAGAAACAAAGCAAGCACTCTCAATCTTCCAGAAATCTCAATCTCTCAAGCAAGAGACATACAAATGACCACCAGAACAAGCAGAACGCAACCCATACAAGTAACACACAACACAGCACGAAAGGGAGTGAAAGCAGCCACCTAGACAAGGCATGAGAGCTCATTCAGGCACCCAAAGAAGGAGATTTCATGCGGGTCGCCGCCGCAATTGTCTTCCTTCTTCGAAGTGGAAGAGAGAGTGGGAAGAGCAAGACGGGGAGAGGCTTTGTGAACCACACGGGGATGTTGTCGGAAGCCGACAGGGTTTTAGATAACACACTTCTTCACCAATATCTTCTCCACGACCAGACCCGAGTCCGTTGGGTTAGCCCATGGTTCGACCACGACTCGACTCGTTTGCGATTCGAGTTCGATTTATATCTCGAATGTATTTAGGTTTAAGTAATTATTATTTGCATGTTCCTTTCTTTTATTAGAATGAAATTTCATTTTGCAAACTAATTAAAGACATATCTATTTGTTAATAATATTTCATAAACTATTGATATATTAAGAATTTGTGCTTTTAGTTAAAATTTGTGATAAAACCATCTTAACTTATACTATTTTTTTTGTCAATTCAAATATGAAGTTTTCCGAATCCAATTTTATATACAAAATAATAAATTTTGAATCGAGCCGATACAAGCGGGCACAAACCCGAATTTACTTTGATTGACTTTTAAGTTGAGCTTTTAGAATATCGTACCATGTCGGACTTTGAGTGGCTCTAAACCTAACCATAAGACAATTATGTAAAAATGGAGTGACTATAAATTATAAAATTAGGCAATATTATCTACTCTTCCAATCAATGTAATGATTTTAAGTAACCTAAATTTAATTGTAAAACATGCAATAAACTTGTTTGACTTAATTATCATAAACTATTAACCACAACTAAAAATTTTATTCTTTGAATTTCTTTAAATTCAAAAATAAAATAAAATAAACATGGTACCGCTTTTTTTAAAAATCTCAGTTATATCATATTTATTTTTTGAATTTCTTTAAAATAAAAAATAATTAAACATGAAGAAGCTTTTTTAAAAAAAAACCATAATTTACAGTAGCTTAGGCGGCTAAGAGAGATTAGGAAATGATAATACACCAAACTTCAATAGCAGAGAGGTCTACACATTTTTGTTTCTTCCAGTATGAGACCCACCTGTTTGGAAGGATGTGATCTCTAACAAAGGTCTCCAATGCTTTCAAGTACACCTTATCATTTGCTGATAAAAATTATGATGGAACATTTTGTCACAACCATTTGTTTGTTTTATCATCTGGGTCCATCAGAGATTCATAATATACAAGATCAAGTGAAATTGATATAAATTAAACTAGTTACACTATTCATACCTAAGAACAAGTCTGAAGTAATTTCTCCAAAGTAAATAATAAGAAAAAGATAAACAGTAAAGATGCTTCTTTATTATATTTGTATAGAAACTCAGATATGGGAATGGTGTCCATCTCAGACGGGTATTCTATCCCATCGGATGCAGTGTTTAACTTCTGTTTTAACCGTAATGTAGCCGAATGAAAATCCAGTGCCCCCTTCCCTTGAAAGGGAAGATATAAATAATACTTACTGATATTTTCTAAAAAATTCAGAAAGAGTGGCATAATGTAGAGACGTCCAATACGGAATAAGATGTAACCACAGCCGTTCCATGGCTCCTGAGTTGTTGGGTCTTGAATCCATCTCCAGAGCAAAGTGTAAAACATGTAGTGCCTTTCAGAAGTTTCTTGTGATCTAAGCAGTTCGTGAAATATGAATCTCTATGATGGTCGATTGAGAAGAAGCATTTTGGCCTGAAAATAGAAACCTCCTTATTTAAAGATAGTGGAAATTATAGATAATGGGTTTAAATGGTAGAGGATGATTCTTCCTTGTCAAGTTCTGATCATAAATTTAAGTATATAAGATATCTAACCAGCTTGTCAGCTGCCCTGACTGCCTTTACTTGATGGAGCAGAATTTCTAAGGTCATGAGACTCAGGGATTAAGCCAGCAGAAAAGGAAGAGTCCATGTGCAGCCCAGAAGCTCTGCCTACAGGCCTCAATTCTGAAGACAAGGACGAAGGGACAAAGGTAGTCTGCAATGAGCCGATGAAATGCGAACTCATTGGCATGAAAGGAAGAGCAGCTGCAGATTGAGTGTAGCTCAGCGTTTCCATAGGGTGATCAAATTTGCAGGTAGGACCAAACTTACATATACCATGCTGTGCGAAATATAGACATCGTGGAGCACCCTGTCAAGAGAACAAAGAGCAAAATTTTCAGATATGAGAATCTAAAACTCGAAAAAAGAGGCGTACACATCATAGTTAAATACATTGAATAAAGGAGGCAATTAATTATATAGTTAAACCAGAGCAGACATGAAAGTACACAAGCCATGCATCCATCCATTCTATTCACCAATCAGAAGGAAAAGTGTGCCTAGCTCATGAGCACAACAAAGCTGAAAGCACATAAAGTTCCAATAGAATATCATATGATTACATCAAAAATTCAATTTCCACAAAATGCAAGCACAAGTTTAAGATAAGATATAAGGGACAATAGTTAAAAGTACATAATCAAGAGTTTAATTTTTTTAAGGCAAAAACATCTCTCAGAGCTCCAGGCTCAAACAAATGCAGCAAATAATTCCTGGCTTCATAACATGATGCTCCTTGAATCACATAAGCATAGCGGAAATAGATAGGTAGAGATAAAGAAATAAATTTTCGGATGCATAAAAAAATCTGAAAGTATTCTTTGCATGTACTACATTGTTTTTCTAATTCGCTGAGCTAGCAGGATATCCAGAAGAGAAGCAACTTACCAACGCCCCATTACACATAAGCACAAATTAAGAACCTAAGCCATGTTTAAAAATTGGTAATGAACAGAAAATTGTAACTTAGGGGAATGAAAGTCATCACTTGCTACTGACATATTCCTGTTACACTATGTACTAAGGCATATAGAAAATAACCAAAAAACTGATATGTTCTCTTAAATCAAGAGACCATTAGATTTGAATCATTGAAGTAGCACGCATTAAGTCAGGCAGTCAGGTTGCAGTACACTTGCTACATAAAACAAAGGTTGCAGCAAGTGTAGATAGCTCTACCAATCCTGTGACAGAATCAGCATCTATCAAGCCTTTGTAATTGACATTTCAAGCCAGGCTTTTTATGTGAGGATTAAAGAAAGCTTGAATAAGAAAACTGAAATGTCAAAAAACATACTTAATAATTAGGATTAAAAATGGAGGTTGTTATCCACTGAATCGACTCTCTTATAAGGAAAATGAAATTTCTATCTTGTCAAGGTTTAAGTGTGGCTACGCACCAAAAGATCCTGATTTTTGAGTAACATCTCATATGAGAAGAAATCTGTGGGCTGAACAAAAGCTAGTAAATTTTAGGTGATGATGAGCATGGTAGAAGCCACATTTATCTGCAAATTATCTTCATAATTATATTAATACCCTAACATTTCCACTATTGCAAATAGAAAGCCACAACGAGATGCCACCTCCACTATTTCAAACACAAAGACCACTCACACAGCTGTTAAGGAAAATGGAAAGATAAAACAGAAGTCAGAAGATGCCTACCGGACGAACAGGAAGGCCAATGGGGTTGAAGGTGGTAGTTGTACTTTGTATAGTCAAGTTCCTTGGATGATGGTATCTACAAGTGGACCCATACTTACAGTCACCCGTTTTTATGTAGTACTGGCAATCAGGCTCCCCTGGTCTTTCGGGGAATATATTTTCATTTTGGTTAATACTTGAGGGTACCTCACCAGGTGATGATTGAAAAAATTTTCCTTGATATGAAGGAGATGGTAACGGTAACTGACGAGCTAAGCCAAAGGAGGAACCTGTTACATTTTGTGTCCCCGGAGAAGCTACTGGGCTTATGGAAGGCTGTTTCACATTGGAAAGAAAATTAACGCACAAACATAATTGCAACAATGATGGCATAAAGAAAAATATAAGACATGAGAATCAGCATTATACTTACAGGATAACCAGTGAAGCTCTGCATTGGCACCATCCCAGGTGAAATCACAACGGTGCCATATGGCCCCTGATAATAAGACCCAGATATAAGAGGCGGCCGTGCAACTTGCCAATTTGGAACTCCACCATATTGCAATGGTATAGAAGGAGACTGCATTTGAGGATAAAGAGAGGGGTGCGGGTGCAGGTTCTGGTGTTGGTGCATCAGACACCTGAGGATGATGGAATTTACAGGTAACACCAAACTTGCAATGACCATTTTTCATATAGTAGGAACATTCTTTCTCGCCCTGAGGTGTTAGAACCATTAAACCACTTCAAAAGGTGCATATAATTTTGCAAATAATGCATAAACAGCTTGATTAGACAGCAAATGCTAGAAAAACGAAACAAAGCTATCAAAATAAGGAAGATCAATGAACTGGGATGCATACCAGCCGTAATGGGTAACCATAGTAATTCAACTCCAAGGGAGCAACAACTCCATCTCCCTGTTTGGGATGATGATACTTGCACGTCGCTCCATATTTGCAAGCCCCTGTCTTCGTGTAATACTGCCCTTGAACACAAAGGCACAGATTGAAGCAACAACTTTAATAGCAACATATTCCAAAAAAGAAGAAGAAAAAAATCAACACCTCTCACAGTTATATCTACATGATTTAGAGCTATGATCAAGTACAAGACACCAATCGGACAATAAACTCCTACCTGACAAACAGGCTGACCAATTCGCTCAGGATACTCCCCATCTCCAACCATCTGCTAATCAAACAGGAACAGGATCAACACTTCAAGAGGAGCACAAACAAGATAGAATCATAACGAAGAAAGCAAATGCGCATCAAAAGATGAGCTCTCTCACCTGCCAACGATCCGGGGGATGGTTGAAGCGGCATCTAGCGCCGTACCCACAAAACCCCGTCCTCATATAGTACGAACAGTCCGTCTCCCCCGGCCGCTCCGGGTACGATTCCCTCCCTTCCAAGCTCAACCCCCACATCGAATCTGCAATGCAAAGACAAAACCCCACAATCGGAAACAATCCAAAATCCCCAATTCGGAACCGCGACCGCAATCAAACAGAGAAAGCACAAAAGCAATCCGATGCACCCGACCCACAACGCCGGACTCCAACATGCCCTCCAGCGGCGGAGGTGGCGGCGGGCTCACCGGTGACGCCCGGTAGCGGTAGCGGTAGCGGTGGCGGTCCGATCGCCGCCGTTGACGTTGCCGGCAAGAAAGGCGGCGGCTTTTTCGGCGATCGGAAAAGCGTTTGGTCGATCTTCGCCGGGCCCTCGTCCGCTTTTTGCGGTTTGTTTTTTCTCTATACCCGCCAAAATTTTGAAATTACGTGAAAGGGCCCCTTATTATTTTATTACCAAAATGGGGCCACCGTCTTCTAGCACGCCGATGATTAGGCGCTAATTAAATAGGTTTAGTGAATTTAGTCAACATATTTAATCAAGCCTCACATTAAATGCCACTGATGTTGGATATAATATCGAGAATGCCACTGTGGTTGGTACTTCTTGTAGGGAGTTGGCTGGACACGCGGACACTGTAAGCTTCATAAGTTAATTCTAAAAATTGTTGATTTTATATCAAATTACAAATATTTTAATCACTCAAAAACTCATTTGCAGCAGAATGTTAAGGGGTTAAGCTATTTACTTAAATCGAAATATTGACAAATGTAAAAGTTGATACCACTATTTGAAGCATCAGCGATTGATAACAACAAAATTTTAATGGTCTACATTTATGATATCATTCTAAATGTTCATAGGTTCTGGGTAATTGTGAAATCACAAAAAGTGGCTTAATTTAATTTTGATGGTATAAAGATGGTAATCACAAAGTATTATAAAGAAATTCTTATCGCAAGCAAAACAAGGCAACATTTTTTGCAACAAAATAATGAATATGAAATATCTTTTTCAGTGAAAAATTTTGTGAACTTTCAACTTTAGTTAATTGACTGCACATACAGTAATTGAATGAGTTTGACAATTCGTTGAGGGTGATTTCATATAGTTCCTACGGAGTCAACACAATGGGGTCGGTCGATGAATTTTCCTTCGGAGAAAATGTAAGCCGCCCACGCTCCAATATTAAATGCAGCTATTTTTTATTTCTTAAAAGATTGAATACTTGGCACAAACACTTTTTTCTTGGGTTAATATTTATTTATTGATATTAAAATAAAATTCTTTGGAGTTAGTGCAGCAATTGTATCATATTTAATTATCACTTCATCGAAAACCTAATCTGTTTGAAAGATAAGTATTTAGTATTTTATCAAAAATTTCTTCACATATCAACTGCCCAGGCCTGGAATGACATACAATTCATGTTATAATATGCCGTCTAATTGGCAGAGATTGAACAGAGCAGGTTTTTTCAGTCTATTTTGCTGTGATTGTGGGAAATGCGAATGCAGATTAACGCAAAACGAAGCCCCTGGAAAAGGGTTGAAGTCCGTGGAAGGCAAGAATAACACACTACGGGCGGAGAATATGTATAAAGCATGTCTGTACAAAGAAACAACTCACATTTACTTCCAGCGGAAACTTTCGGTATTAATGTTTTTTCTTTTCCAGCACTCATTCCTGCAATGAAGTTCCAAATACAGTTCTTTCAATTTGCACAGCAGGAACAACGGAAGGCTAGCATTTCCGTCATCATGTAGCAGACGAATCGGATACTACTGCAGGAACTTTGTTATCGAGAGCTGACAAATCCATATCGATAAGAGAAAGGTCGTATGCCTCAGACGGAAGATTGGAAGCATCCATTGCCAGCATCGATGTTGCTGCTGTTGCTCTCTTCGGACTGCTTGCCCCAGAAGATGAAATGCTAAAGAGCTGTACATCGTCATTTTTGTTACTAATGAAATCACGGCTTTTTCTGAGAGCATCCATTTCCTGCCCAGTTGGCACAAACGTACGAGATCTATACTTTGTGTACTCTTCACTTTCATTGCCATTATAAAGAACATAATCATGATACGTTGGTGCAAACTGCAAAAACATTGTCGGTCCATCAGTTTACTCTGAGAATCAAATGAAAACTGAAAACAGTCTAAAGGAATGGTCTTTGCAACAACTACTCAACCTGATGAACAGTGTCATGGTACAAGTCGTTGAACTTCAGAACATGAGCAAGACTCCTTGTAAATCCACTGGATGCCCCAATGTTTGCACCTGCATACTCTTTGTACGGAAATGCATAAAGATGACCTACTGCTGCAACTAGCATCTCTGAGCATATGAGGAAATTCTGAAATTGAGCAGCCTCTTCCGGACTGTTTAGGAATTGAGATTTAGCCGCAAGGAAAACCAAAACCCCCTGCAATTTAGCATGTACACGTCATACGATGATGCATCACAATAATTTCAGAGAAATCTCAATGACTGTTAAAGTGTACCATAAAAAACGTGTCATTACCAAATGCCATCATATAATCAATTTAGCCAATGCATATTTTACTATTTCTGATTAAAGCTAATTTAAGCAGTTAAAAAATGAAATATCTTTGAAAGAGTCCCTCGGTTCTTTGTCAACCTTAAAATCATGGCCCTGGCTTGTGCTGGCAGCTATACAGAGGTACATACATATGGGGAGCAAAAAGCTTTATATAAACCGCCTTAAATCTGCTCAAACCAACATATCACAAACATAACCAAAATTTTTGTATTAAAAAGAATTCTGACACCTGAACTAAACAACCTTAAACAGCAGTAAAAAGGATAAGCTAGCATCACTGTGCCAAGTTCTCATTAAACAACTGATCAGTTTAAAGTGATTATAATAATATAATAATCTATATTTTTAGAAAAAACTAAAAAGCCTACACGAAAGAATTGCTCCATAATAATAAAATTAACATTCCAAAGTAGAAAGCAAAAATACAACAAACTTAACACCTTCCAAATTTTCTTCATACATAAACTCCTACAATTAAGTTTATAAAACTTCTTAAATCAGGATTAACTATTAAATGAAAACTTTCTTGTATTGTTTCTTAGTCTTCAAAATTTCACACACCATCCTCAATAACGGCAATCTTGAGAAAAAACTTCAGGGGGACCTGAAGGTCATAATGATATAACTTAAATTATCATGAACGCCATAATGAAGGGAATAAGACGCAAAATACTAATTCCTAATTTAAGTTATTGTAAATATGGCATGCACTGCATCAGCTCTTAAGATTGTTTGAATTTAAATATCCGTCTTTATCAAGTTGTTGTGAGTTCCTAAAAACTACCGGATCAGTTCTCTATTTCAAATGTAACTCTTATCTTTGTCTATAAATAAGATGAGGCAATCAGCTGATTACCACGGTGGGGCACTCTCTCCCAAAACTCTCATGTTCTACTCCTAACTCTCTACTCATCCACCCAATTTTATCACACTCTCCAATTTCTTCGGATAAAGTACTAAAGTAACAACTTCCGTAAAAAATACCTCTTGTACTAGCATACGTCTACAGCTTTAATAGGATTGACTATTAAAGTGGGTACTTTTCTTCTCCATCACAACTTAAAGGCTAAACATTCACACTTGACTCACTAAACCTTTATCCCTGGCAAAACACTTGTCAGACCATTTAAACAGATTGCCAGCCATTCAAATTATCCCATGCTAGAATATTCACAGGCTAATTCATCCATGCCTGCTTCAAGCAAAATATTGATAGGTTTATATTTTATATGGAATAAAGGATATCAAAAGAAACAAAAATGCTGGACGCATTCTGATCTACCACCTCTCCTAACATTTTAAACTTTCGGCGACAAAATTTCTAAATATCCTGGTTGAATTCAAGCTTCATTTTTAATCTACATAAGACATGAGATCAATAAAATAATCCAGCACAATTACTGTATCTGCATAATTTGTAATGATTCCACTAGAATTATCTGATGTACAATACAAAGACTCAAAAGTAGAACTTCAAGATAAAGAATGCTTAGCTGGTGACCAAATATGGTAAGGTAATTAGCTGATAAAAAAGATTTAAGAACCACAACAGCTAACTAAATATAAGAATATTACAAATTCTAACAATAAAGATAACAGGATAAACACCTGCCAGTAAGTGAGGAAAACAACTGATTTGATCATAATAAATTTTGGGACTGGATTGAATGGCCGAAGAAGATCCCTACATGCCACATAGAATAGCGCCAATGCATACAGTGCCATGGAATAAGAGATTGTATATATGATGGTCATGTATAGATAGGCTTGATTGGCACTAAAGTTTCCATCTTCGTACTTCCCTTTAGCATAAAGTATGAAAGAAATCACAACCAAGATCGGTTTAAGAATAACAAACTGCAGAGCTCCTTGCTTACACCTCCTTATGAAGCGCCTAGA
This sequence comes from Piper betle, assembly GCA_033002965.1. Lineage (NCBI taxonomy): Eukaryota > Viridiplantae > Streptophyta > Magnoliopsida > Piperales > Piperaceae > Piper > Piper betle. The sequence goes on from JAURVB010006878.1 coordinate 81,493, forward strand.
AGTCAAAGAAGAAGTAATCAGCAATCCACACAGCATAAACATAATTATAGACTCAAAAAGAATTAAAGACACAAAACTAAACCAAATATCGAGAAAAAAATCATGAACACAAACCCATCCAGAGGTATAGAAGGGAAGCAGCAAGTCATGAGCCACCATGATGGCTTGAGAGACCTTCCATGTAAGCTCAAAACAACAGCACTTGGGCCACCAACCCACGCTAAGCAAAGAGAGAAAATTATAGATAACCCAAGCCTCATATCTGTAACAACGAGGACAAAAAATTAAAGATGCAAAACATAAGATACAAATAAAATACATTGATGATATGGCCGATATAATCATTGACCAAGGAACACATCAAATTGAACTAAATAAAATCAAAAGTCTATCCATATAATACAAGATAAAGTCAACTTAAATTGATGCCAGTAATTCACAAAACTCAAGTTGATCGTCAACAGGCCTACTTAAAAACCAGCAAGCAGGTCTTTCATTTAGGGAGCACCATCATAGGGTAAAACTGGACCACTCAGACTTACACGACCTATAATAATGCAAATTCTGCTGTTTTAATTAAAATCATGAATTCACAAAGAAAATATATTCTTAATTCCAAGCTCCAAAGCCAAATACATATAATCATTGGACTACAAAGGTGCTAAAACTGATAACTGAAAACTGGCCCCAATTGACAAGTTAATACTGCTAAATATAGCCAACAGAATTTACAATAAGGGACTCGTTTCTCCTTATTTCATTGAAAACCAAACCCCAAATATATCATTTCTTCTTCAATATTGACCATCTCTATCACTAGCAGACTCATTTCTCATTGTTCAGATGAAATTACATAAGCATTATATTTTGGTCCAATTGATTCTAAAACTTGTGTATTACAACCTTCAAAGAAAAAAAAGACCTTGTGTGTTGTAAGGCAATCTTTTCATGATCTTAACTACACACCCACCCACTTTTGTTAGCGTGCTTGTATCAACAAACACCAGAAGAATAGCTAAAAGGCATATACTAAGACACCTTTCTTAAAATATTAGTCCATCCATTGCACAAAAGAAAAAATGTATGATCACACAAAAGAAACAGTAAATAATCAAAACTGATCCTAATAATCAAACCACCATAAGTAGTTCTCAGAAATCCATTTTTCCAAAGAATTACCAGATATGATATTTTTATGTAGCTTTTTAAAATGGTAACTACTGTTTATGGATGCTTATTATTTTCTCGAAAGTACAATTTGTCATTTCTTGGAGAAATTAAAGAGGCTACAGTTCTTCGCGAGCATTTCATCATCTCTAGCACCAAAATAAGAGAGTGTCTTCTACATCTCAAGGTAGGAAAAGATGTCAAACTCACATTTCCCTGATTGAGTTGAAATAAATTGAGCTCTCATACAGCACAAGGGAAAGAAAGGACATCAAAGCATAAACCTGAAAAGGAAAAGCCACAAAAATGACAGGTTATCAATACATAAAAAAAGGGATGTCATAACACTACTCACAACCAATATCAACTGAAATTCAGTCCGAGACATGGATTCACCGTTCCACACCATCATAAGTCATAACAGAACACAATTTTATTAAAGACCATATCTTTACGCACGACCACTGCAAATGCAAACAAAAAACAAACCAAAAGCATAAAGACGTCAAATCACACCCCCCCCAAAATTGCAGCTTGACCAACACCACCATCACCATCAACAAGTAAAAGCGAGACGAAACGCTATCAAAGCTTACAAAAAACCCATCAAACGAACTAAGAACAAACTTCGTACCGGGACCATGAAAATGATCCGGACAATGTAGCGCTGGTAAGTAGGTTCAGTATAGTTCAAAAGATGGCGATATATATGAAACAGCGCAAGCACCACTGCTCCACCCATGCAAGGCAGCGCCACAAGTATGTAGTAGATAGGCGCCATTTCCCCCTCCCCACCCACAACCACTTCACCAAAAAACTGATCCCCCGCCTGCTAAATCGAAGCTCTGGAACCCATGATTGATCCAACCCCACTTCTCGATCTACCCTTCAACCTCCAAATCCATAGAAGCCCGAGAAGAAACCAGCGAAGCAAACAACGCCACTCGCCGAGATGTTGAGAGGAGATGCGAAGAGCGGGCAATGACGGACAAGGATTGAGAAGGGATGAGGGGGTTAGTGGATTGACTGGTTTGGTCGTAGCAAGAGATTGGACGGAGACGAAGGACGGGAGGAGACCAGAACCGACTCTGGTCTAGGGTTCCGATGGGGGAGGTTGGAGGGCAAGATGGGAATTTTTTTGTTCAGACATTTATTTTATATATATATATACGAAAATTTTTTCACGTCGGACAGAAAAATAAAAAATTTCTCTACCCTTTTATTATCTGACATTAGCCCGGATCTAAAAAATTTGATCTGAATTATCCGATTATAAAAGGTCGATATTTCATTTTAAAAGAAATGGATTTGAACCGTCTTTATAACCGGATGGCCCAGACGTACGGGGAGTAGAATATATTTTATGTCCGGCATGAAATAACTAATCTTATATATATATATATATTAAAAAAGATTTATAATTATAAAATATTGAGTGGATGATGATTAATGACTAATTGGGATTAAATTGGTGATTTTATAATGTGATAAACTTTTCTTCGTGGATTTTATTGATAAATCTAACGATGTAGTTATTTTTTTAAAAATAATAAAATCACGTCACAACTCAAATAGAACTACCTCTAAATACATAAAAAATTATTAAAAAACTTCTTTTTCTTTACAACTTTTAATAGCAAAAATTAGAGTTTTGAAATTTCGATTTTGGTGGATGTTGTCGTTTTGGTGTTTATATAACATTGTTTTTTTAATTTAGTTTATAGTTGTAAGTGGTCAATCGTGCCAACTTTCCTAAATTGGAAATTAATTAATAATTTTTTTATTGGTTTAAAAACCATAGAATAGTTGACAAATTTAATTAAAACTACTTTAAATTTAAAATATAAAGTAATGTAAATATTATTTGTTGATTAATCAATAAGTGTTTGTAAATCTTATTCAAAATTTTAAATTTTAAATAGAAAATATGTAATTAATGCGCAATCAAATTATCTTAAACTTTCTTTCAAAAAAGATGTTCTCAAGTTAGGCTTTTATAGGCAAAATTTAAAACTTTTAGTTTAGGATATGGATTTGAGATATTTTAAATCAATTAATCATAGAAAATTTAATTAAAATACCTACTCTACTCAAATTTAAAATACAAAAATAATAATAATTTGAGGCCATTCTTAACATAGGTGATGGAGAACTATTTGATGAAATTGTTTACCATATGACCAAATAATGGATAAATTTAATAGAGAGGGCCTAATGGAAAAAGATTGTGATAATCCCTTATTAAAATTAAACTGGGATAATAATGATTCTAACAAAAGAAAAGAAGATGTTACCTGTATTTAAATTAAGGACGGAATCCGATAATATCAAGACACTTTAAGAATCGTTTTAAAAAATTAAATTAGATTCATTTAATTCGATAGAGATTACAATGATTCAGTCAAAATAGACATTAAAAAAAGTTTAAATAGTTGTACTGATTATTATAATAGATTTATATTTGATATGGGATATATATAATTAAATGGATTTTAAAGTTATAAATAAAATATTTTATAAGAAACCAAAATTTTATTTATGAAGAATATTTAAATAAGTATTGGTTAAAATACAATAATTATCAAAAAAATTAATTTTAAAAAATGTTATATTAAAAAGCTAACATAAATTAAAATGGTACGAAATATAAACCATACCAAATTTAAATTTTAAAAACATAAACCGCACCGAATTTAAAAATCGAATATAAATTATAATTTCGGGTCAACCAATTTCACATTAAGGTATTTAAAACTAGAGTTAAGGAGGGATTACACTCAAGAGAGATGTAATTATGGAATTGATTGGAGGGCATTCCTAAGGGCTAACGGGCCACGGGCGTGTCTATAAATTGCTTCCAATTTGAGCGGGAGGCTTGTCCCTCCACGAGACATGCTTCTCGGACACGAAGAGTCGGAAGCCGAAGCTTGCCTTCTCTCTTCCTTCCCACAACAACTCCTTCTTCTTCAGACCCTATCATCTCTAACACCGATCTTCGCTTCGTCTTCTCCCGACCAACCTCGACGTTAGCCTCCTCACTCTGCAAAAATCGCCTCTTTTCTGGGTTTTCATGCCCAAAGTTTGAATCCTTTTTGCCGCGCGCTATCGGTTTTTGCTTTCTTCTTGTGGGGTGCATTGGAGTGGGTCGCTTTTTGTGGTGGTGAAATGAATAACGCCGAGCGAGAAGAGGGTGAGGTGTGGTACGACGAGCTGCTCGACGAAGTTCATGGCGTCAACCCGGCTACTGATTTCAACTACTTGGTAATGCTTGCATTTCTTCACTCCTTTTCTTAATAAAATGTTTGGTTTTTTCTTGATAGCAGCATTTTTGGTGTTGGAAGTGCTTGTATGATACACTGTTGATCTCATGCGTTTGGTTCACATTTTTTTGAGCAAGGCTGATAGTAAGATCTATATACAATGCCATGCCTGCATTTGTAGAATCTAAATATCTAAATGTGAGTTGTAAATCATTGCATATATGAATAATGCAATGGTGCGATGGGTTTCTTTTAACTACGTTGGCCTCTCAAGAGATCAATATTTGCTTCTCTGCCGGCTACTCCAGTTATGTCATCTAGTTACATGTATGAAACTTTAGGACTGTCTGATGCAATGCTCGAAAGAGTTTTTATTCATTCATCTTACAGGACGAAAAAATTGACAAACTTCTGGGACATTTCCGGAAGGATTTTGGAGGCTGTGTGTCAGCCATAGACTTATGTGAGTTTATCTATCTTTCACACGTTCAATGCTTAATTATTTATCACTACTAAGGATATCTAGTTACACCAAACATATATAGGGGCAAAGTTTGGAGACTATGGGTCTTTTCTGTCTTCTTATCGAAGTCCACCGCCAGTTTTTAATCGACCTAAATCTCCACAGCAGCTACAAAATTTCATTGAGCAGAGGCCAAGCAATGACCTATCCTTGGAGGTAGTCGTTAAGAATTAGAGATATAAATATCAGGCTTGCAAAGTTAACACTTTCCTAGCGTGTTGAAATATGCTTGTATTCTCCATGCAAAGGTCTATAGGCGTGCTGACTTGAAACCAATATATTTTTGCTGCCTGCAGGAGGGAATTAAAAAGGAAATGCTGTCCGTGAGTGCTTGTCAATCACAAAAACCAGATCCTTGTTCAGTAAATAATGATTTGTTTCCCATTTGCAGTGATGCATCCAGAAAATCACCTCGGACCATAATTCAGGTAATTCATATTCTCGAATTTGCATAATTCTAATCATGTGACAAGGTGATGATTATTTATGGAATTTTCTCCTTCGTTGAAAGCAGCTAATGACATCCCTACCTCTTGCTGAAGAAGACTTTATTTCTCCACTTCATGAAAGGCTGTTAAACTTGCCAGAAAAAGATGATATTAACTTAAAAGGTGGCATTCAGGGGACAGATCAAAGAGGTAGGAATGAACTCTCAACCTCACATTTTGAAAAGCTTGAGAGAAGGTTAGGAAAGAAGAAAGTGGAGGCAGCTCATGATAAAAGAGACAAGGATTCTCTTTTAAAGCTTGACACGGACACAGAAGCTCCAAAAGGTAAAAAACCAGTCTGTAATGCTCAAAATTGCCAGTTTTTCCAATTTAGAAATTTGACACAATCAGAGCTTCATTGTAACGGACCAACAGATAAGGTGGTATATGGAAGTACATCGACTTCAAAAACAGTTACTTCACCTGTGCCGAATGAGGATACGATAGAAGATAATTGGATTTGCTGTGACAGTTGTGAGAAATGGCGACTCTTGCCACAAGAATGGAATCCTGATCTCCTTCCAGATAAGTGGTGCTGCAGCATGCTAAGCTGTCTGTAAGTTTTCTGGCCTTGCCTTTTTTTTAAGTTCTTTATTTTATTACACAGTGATAGTGACAAAATGAAATGGCACACGTTGGGTATGCCATGTACTAGTTCGCCACTACAATATGTAATCATTCATTGGATGTGTTGCCAATGAAATATATTAGTTTGTTTAATCAAATGCAAAGAAATTGGTGAATTCTTTAAGTAATTCATTCATTTTGATCCTTACTTTAGTGTTCTATATCATTTGTTTTCTGCCAGTTTCTTCTTCTCCCCAAGATAAAGTTGTTTAATTGGCAAGTATTAATTTTTTGAGCTCCTACAAACGAAACCCCCGTATGACTGTGTCAAACTCATCGTCCTTTTTTGTTATCTAAAAACTCTATCATTGAACATTTTCGAGTGCTTTTTTTTTCAAGTGTTGGTCTGTATGTTTGCCACTCTTCTAGTAGTCTAAATATGCATTCTTTTACCCTAGGCCTGGAATGAACAAGTGCTCTATCAGCACGGAGGAAATCACCAAGGCACTCCATGCATCATATCTAGCGGTGCCTCAGCAAGATGCTAAAGCAACAAAAATTGCATCCGAAAATTTGCAGGTTCACCGCAAAAGACGTGATGATGGGACATTTCCGGCACCAAGTGGGAAAAGGAAAAAACAATCTTTGCCTAAGGTCAATTCAAATGGCACAAACCATTCTGCGCAGGTGCAACCAACAAAATCAATAAAGAGGAAGCAACCCCCAAACTCAGAAAAAATGAATCAACAAGGCATGGTGAAAAAAAGCGCTTGAATGAGGATAATCCATTTTCCAAGGAATCCAACTTTGCAATTGAACCTGCAATCCCACTCAATTCGAATACCTTAGGCTACTCTGCACAGATGCAAGCACCAAACCCAGTAAAAAGAAATCAACAAGGCATGGTGAAAAGAAATACAAATAAGGTAAATCTGTCCACCAAACATAGTATTTTCCAGCATCAGATATTTTTATTTTTATTTCTATTTTTTTAAAAAAAACCCACTTTCAGGTACTGGGTTTTTTAAGGTGGCAAATGACGAGGCATTAAAACAAAAAGCTTCGTCAATGTTATACAGATCTTTAGGTGGAACTCCTAACTCCAACAGCTTTGATCATTTAGTATGTACTTCTAGATCTGCTTATCATCCACTTAACCAGTTGCTCTTTTATTTAACTGCAGGTGTGCGTGTTAGTTTTTATGAACACATCATCACACCAAGAATGTGAGCATCAGGTACAATTTTTTGCAGACTTGGTTGTAAGTTGTAACACTTGATGTAATAGATGCCTGAACTTAAGACCCAGCCTGAATATTGCTGTTTTCAGGTTCTACTAACTCGATGTAGATAGATGCCTGAATCTGCTGTTTGTCACATTCCCCATGATGGATGAGCTGCATCAATGATGCTAGGGTTCCTCCCCAACTGGCGCAAGGCTTCCAAATGGCACGAGTTTTTACTGTGAATTCAAATTGATATTGATGAGGATGATGATTGCTATGATTATCACTTTGGTTTAATTAGAGTTTAATAATTCTCATTTGAGTGTTTTTTGTTTTTGGATGATTGGACCAGAAAGGAACATGTTGAGGAGCGTGAGACGGTGAGGAGCAAGAGCCATTCGTTATTAGGCAAAAAAAGAGGTCATAGACTCAAAACAGTCTCCTCCATTATACAGCACCTTCTCCAAAGTACTCTCCCTTCCCCTGAAAATGTTTGATTGGTTTCTAGAAGGATGTTTCATTTAAATATGTAACCATGATCATTTGAACTGTTTGATGTTGTATAGGTGGAGCAGCTGTACTAAGACCAGCGTAGCGATGCGGCCCAAGTGAAATATGATAGGCCTAAATCATCTCTTCAAAAGTTGCTTAATCAAGTTAAAGATACAACCATCAATTATTAGATACGAGACTAATTTGGAGGTACTTACAACTTCTCTAAGATGAGTTTTGCGGATTTGCAAACATAATTCTTCCATACATTCAGAAGCTTAATTTTATTTTGTAAATAATCTGCCTTTTGAAATGCTTTCTTCCAACAAAAAGGTTTAAATCTGTAATAAAATCGATATTAGATTCACCTGGCTCCTTTCCTACCGATCAATTATTCCGCCCTCTTTCAGGGACTGCCCACATGAAAATATTGAAGCAGTTTCCATTCTGAGTTCATGGATAGCACCATGAGTGAGTAGTTGATGGTTCTCAACAATACTTCCTATCCTTGATTAATGCTTCAAGCTATTTATGCTAACATGGTGAAAGTGCTTTCTGGGGGGACAACTATTTAATCTGATGAGCCATTGTGTATTTCAGGAAATCATGATTCTCCCAACTTGGGGCAAGATGTTCAGAAAGCAATACAAATGGATTAAAATGCTTATCATCACTTGAAGGTAAACTTCGTAGATAACTTTAGCTTATTCTTGATAAAGTTACTTGCCATCTTGTTGAGAGTAGTTTATTTATTCAGATGTAATTAGTCAAATGACATCATTTTTTTTCACTTCTATAGAACAACTTTTCCTGTAACATTTTCTATATTGTACTAGCGTTTTGTTAACTTGTATTTTAAAGACTAGGGAAGATAAAATTTGAATTGTATGAGGACCATTTTTTATGCTTGAAAAGACTAAAATCAAGCTCTTTTTATTTACTAATTTCTCTTACATGAATTAACATAAAAAATAAAATCACTATTTTTAAAAATATTTGAATGAATACATTTTATATTACCACGAGGAAGTTCAAAACTTTTGATAAATCTTGCATTTTATAAATATTTTTTTATGATGATCGTTAATGAACTTTAAAAGATCACTAATATCATTAGTTTGTGGTTTTTTCAGATCATTCAGTTGCTCATTCAATTGGACAAAACAATACCCATATTTAGATTATTTTTATTCAATTATAATTGTCCAATTGAATTCGATCACAAACACTTTGAATATTGGTTGGACTCGGTCATTTAGTCACCCACAACTACCCCTTTATGTTCTTTGGAGAGCTTAGCTAGAGCATGGGAGATGTGTTTGTGGGCTCTTGCCTTGCTTGCTACCATAGACATGAAGAACGTTTGAACAAGCATCAGAGTAGGTGATGCATCCCTGAAGTAGAAGCGATAAACTTTCATTTGGGATGTTAAATTGTTGTTCAAAATTGGGCTGTTTAATGCTCATTTTAGTTCGTTTTCGAATAGGAAAATTGATTCAAAGTTTGACTTAATGATAAATGAGTTGGGCTCGATTTGAACTTGATATTTTATATGAAGAGTAATTTTTTTACCATTTTGTCACCGATCTCTTTATTTCTACCAATTCAATTATTAAATCATAAAATAACATGATATGGTAACAATTTTAAATAAAAATATGCAAGATAAATCATGTTTTATGCATAATTATGTTCGTTTGATCTATTTTAATTATAAAGTTAAATTTTAGTATAAAATATATGAAAGAATCGCAACGGTAAGTATGAATCAACCTAACTCAAATTCAAAACAACTCGAATACTAACCGACTTGACCTGAACTTGATGTCAAACAAACCAAATTTAAGTTAAGAAAAACTGGTCTCAACTAATTATCTTCATGAACAAATAAGAAAATTGTTAACAACCTTCTCCCACTACTCCCTTCCAACCTTCCCTGAGCTTCTCAAACTCTTCCTTTCTGATCTTCTCCCTTTGATATCCTCTTCCTTGTTCTTCTAATTTTGTTCCAACGCCTCTCTTCCTCTTCCTCTTCCTCTCCTCAATCCTACCTTCAAGTTTGAAGTCTTCTCTCCCCTTCAATATATACTCTCATTTCCACACTTCAAAATATATACAGACCAGGACTGTATCAACACTCTCAAAACCCTGCTTGCAAATAGCCACCATCACCCGGAGCATCATTCTCCTCTATCTGTAAATTTCTTCTGTTAATTCTTGATTTTCATGCGAAACAGTTTTCATGTAAATACAGCTTTTTGCTTGGTTTGTAGTTCATGTAGTTTATCTTGCTCTGTACAGGTACATGTATCTAGCAAGTAGTTCAAGAAGGTAAATGTGTGGGTATACGGTTTATCAAAATTATATATCATTATTTATAAGTATATATATCATTTATAGTCTTAATTAAAAAAAGAAATTACGATTTAATGGTAAGACGATGCACAAACGATTCAATGGTGCAAGTTTTACGATTCAATGATCTTTTTTAATTTAAGCTAGTAATGCCCTTAAATATGGGTTTGGGTTCAGATGTGGTGAATAAAAAAGTATTGGCAAATTTGAGTGGAGATTTACTGAAAAGAATAGAGGGCTGGTTGATTTATGGTCATTAGTAATTTTTTTCTAGAGATGACTATGCGTTTTGGGAAGGATTTGTTGTAAGATATTTTTAGCCTATTATTGTTCTTATTACGAGACATTTTCTTTATATTTGCGAATGTTGAAGTAATATAATAACAAATAAATTTATGCTTTGGACATGTTCATCATCGTTACAATTTGATTTATATTTGCACAATATAAGTATAAATCAATTTATATTTGTGATTATTTTGCAAAAATCAATTACTATTTACAATGATCAGTAACACAGAAAGATCACCCTGCATCCTAATTCTTATTCAAGATTTATATTCAACATAGTTACAATTTTGTAAAAAGTAATTCTTAATTATGTTTAACATAGTCATAATGACAAGTTATCATGACATTACCTGAGCATTTTATTAAGTCTCCACCCAAACCCGCCCATAAACCGACTAGTCCCCTTTTTCATTTTCGGTAAATCTCTACCTATACTTTTTTAATCACCACATTCCAACCCAAACCCATATTTAAGGGCATTATTAACTTTAAAATTTAAAATACCATTGAATCATAAAATTACCATAGAGTACCGTTGAATTGTGAATAGTGCATATTTTTACCATTATATTGTAAGTTCCTCTAATCAAAATTATATCATTATTTATGGGTATATCATTTAATAAGCTATTCTAAATGTATATATATTATATTAAGCAAATAAACATTCATATAAAAATATAAATTTTAGGATAGTTTTAAAATGTTTGGTTATTTCGATTAATTTGGTTCTTTTCAGTTTTGAATCAAAATATCAATATGCATTAAGCATTTTTGGTTTCCTCCAACCCAACAAAAAATAAACTGAATTTGAAACTGAACCAAATCAATAATTTAGTTTAATTTGGCTTTTGGTTTGTACTGAATTAAATATTCATTTGTGTCAACTTCTTTGAATTTTAAAATGACCGAAAATTTATATTGGTTGGAATAAGTAAAACAATTGATAGATTTAATTAAAATGATTTTAAATTAAAATAGAAAGCAATTTTAATATTATTTTATTTGTTAATTGAGAAATATTTGATAGTCTTATTTAAAAATTTAAATGCTAGCTTGAAATATTCAATTAGTGCACAATTGAATTATAAAAGGAAGTACTTAAAGTGGGCTTTTCCAGGCATAACTAGGAACTTTTAGTTTAGAACGTTAGTTTAAGATGTTTTAAATCTTTTAATTGAAACTAAAATTAATTTAAAGACCTACTCAACTCAAATTAGATTTTTTCTTCTTTTTTGATTAACTGATTCTCATACTTTCAATTTTAAGTCAGTATTGAGTTCCTTTTTTATTAATTACCAAACTTTATAACTTCTTACCTTAATTTTTAACTTTTTTCTACTAAAAGTTTGTCTAATTGTTTTGAAAAAAATATAACAAAAATTTAAATAATTATAATTCATATTTTTATTTAAATATAATATATTTTTAAAGTTAACTATAGTCTATATCTAAAATATTAAATTATTATGATCTATCTTATTATTTAATAAGAATTTGTGCATAAAATTAAAATTTATTGTGTAAGATTCACACATGGTGTGACATCTTGCCTAATATTAATAAAAGAAAATTTTAATACGTATCTGGGATTAAAAATTAGACAATCAATCAATCAAAGTAAAAGAAATTTTTTTTAAATATAATAAAAATATATTTTTGCAAAGGTCACGAGTTTGAATATAACTAATCTCAATTTCTAAAAAAAATAATAAAAATATCTTTTATGAAACAAGGTCATGCGTTCGAACCCATTAACCTCAACTTTTAACTTCCTACTAATAAAAACTTATCTAATTATCTTAAAAAAATATAATAAAACAAATCAAATAATTATAATTTATTTTTTCATTTAAATAGAATATACTTTTAAAATAAATCACAATTTATATCTAAATATTAAATTATTATCGTTTATCTCATTATTCAACGAGAGTGCATATGTAAAATTAAAATTTATCCGGTATAAATCGGACGCGACATTTTGCATACTAAACCCTAAGCCCTGTATGAGAAGAGGCATAGCCGCGTTAAAATCAGATTTACAACAATTACAGTAAAAAAATAAATAAAATGTTACGGTATTGATTGGAGGGGCATGCCTAATGGCCAACGGACGAACGGGCACACCTATAAATTTCCGATTCGATTTCAGCTACTTGGTAACGCTTGCATTTTTTATGCTCCTTTCTTCATGCGATGCTTGGTTTTGTTTTTTATAGCATTTTTTGATTCAGGCAGATGAGGAATATGAGGCCGTGTCTGCATTCTTAGAATCTAAAAATGTGGTATGAATCATTGTATTTATGAACAACGCAATGGCCTCTCAAGAGATCAATACCTGCATCACTAAATTTGCCATGATCAAGTCAAATATAGGGGTGTTTGATGTAATGCTTGATAGAGTTCTTGTTTATTCATTTTACAGGATGAAAAAGTTGACAAACTTTTGGGAAGGATTTGGAAGGCTATGTTTCTGCCAAAGTTTCAGTTGAGTTTATCTATCTTTCCCAAGTGTAATGCTTGATCACCTATCGCTACTAAGGACCTCTGGTTACACTAAATATAGGGGCGAAGTTTGGAGACTCTGGGTCTTTTCTGTCTTCTTGTCGACGTCCAGTACCTCCAGTTTTGACTCGACCTGGGCCTCCACACAGCAACTACGAAGATCCATTGGGCAGAGGCCTAACAATGACCAATCCTTTGAGGTAGGCGGCGAGAATTAGCCATGAATATCAAGTTGCAAAGTTAACACTTTCCAAGCGTGTTGAAATATGCTTGTGCTCTCCATGCAAAGGTCCATAGGCGTGCTGATTTGAAACTATGGTATTTTTTATGATACCTGCAGGAGGGAATTAAAAAGAAAATGAAGGTGCCTGTGGGTGTCTGTCAATCGCAAAAACGAGATCCTTGTTCAGTAAATGATGATTTGTTTACCAATTGCAGTGATTCACCTCAGACCATAATCCGGGTAATCCATTTTCTCAACCTTGCGTGATTCTTATCTTTTGACAAGGTGATAACTATTTATATGTGAAGTTTTCTTCTTTGCTGAAAGCAGATAATGACATCCTCACCTCTTGCTGGAGAAGACTTTATTTCTCGACGTCATGAAAGCCTCTTAAACTTCCAGAAAAAGATGATATTAATTTAAAAGTTGGCACTCAGTAGACAGATCAAAGAGTTAGGAATGAACTCTCAACCTGGCATTTTGATAAGCTTGAGAGAAGGCTAGGTAAGAAGAAAGTGGAGGCAGCTCACGATGAAGGAGACAAGGATTCTCTTTTAAAGATTGGCGCAGACAACATAGTAAATATTGTTAACTCAGTTAAAGGCTTGCCCCGCACTTCAACAAAGAGGAAGCAACCGCCAAACTCGGAAAAAACGAACCAACAAGGCATGGTGAAAAAAAGCTCATGAATGACGACAATCTAATATTTTCCAAGGGTTCATACTTGGCAATTGAACCTGCAATCCCACTCAATTCAAACACCTGAAACCAGTATGCGCCGGGGCAATCACCAAAACCATTAGAAAGAAATCAACAAGGCATGGTGAATAGAAAGGGAAATAAAGTTAATCTGTCCACCAAACTTAGCATTTGCTGCATCAGATATTTTTACTTTTATTTTTCGTCTTCGTTGTCTTCAGCCACCTGGTACCCCAGATGGTGTCGGGAGCACGGACCTTAAACTCGAATTTATACAATAACAAATGACAAAATTTTAGTGGTCAGACTTCATGACGACGACCCTCTTCGTTTAAAATATATTGAGATTTCAGGTACTTGGTTTTTTTAAGTTGGTGAATAACGTGGCATTAAAGCAAAAGGCTTTGTGAATGTTATACAGATCTTTAGGTGGAACTCCTAACTCCAACAACTTTGATCATTTAGTATGTACTTCTAGATCTGCTTATCATCCATTTAACCAGTTGCTCTTTTTTCTGACTGTAGGTTTACATGTTAGTTTTTATGAGCATATATCATCACACCAAGAGTGTGAGCATCAGGTACAATTTTTTGCAGAATCGTTTGTAAGTAGTAACACTTGAGGAACATAGTCTTATTGATGCTACTCATCCATCATGGGGGGAATGTACAGAGCAGATTCTTCCATATGGTAGGGAATGCCAACCTCATTGAAATACATGGGGAGGATGGCCAATGATGGCAATTAGGATCACCAAACAACACATAATTTTAGAATTACAGAGAAGCCATGAAAGGCCAAGAACAAATCGGGTGAGAATTTCTCAGAGTTCTATTGACAGGGATAACAAAAATTGTATTGATGAACTAAAGTGAGTGCAGACATTTGGAACATGTTAATTATACATTCAAAATATTTTTTACCAATTTGCTTGCTGTGAAGCATATATTCAATCATGTTCAGGCTTCTATCAATGCAACATTCATGCCTGAACTTAAGGCACCTGAAGATTGTTGTTTTTAGGTTCCACCAACGCGATTGAATGGACGCTTCATTGCAAGCAAATTGGCAAAAATGTTGTGAATGTATGGTTTGCATGTTTGAAATGCATGCATTCACTTTTGTTCATCAATAACATTAATTTTTGTTATCCCTATAGCTCCGAGGAATTCTCACAAGATTAGTTCTTTGCCTTTCTTGGATGCTTGTTGATCCTAAAGAAGTGTGTCGTCTGGTGATCCTACTTGCCATCATTGGCCATCTTCCCCAAGTACTTCAGAGAGGTTGGCATTCCTACAGCAATGAAAGAATTTGTCACGGTCTCCATGATGTGATGAGCAGCATCAAAGATGCTGGGTTCCTTGTTGGTTGGCACACAGCCTCCAAATGGTATGAGCTTTTAATGTGAATATGATTTATGTTGATGAGGATGGTTTACTATAGTTATCACTTGGTTGCAGAATTCATTAGTTATGAGTTGAGCGTTTTTTGATTTTAATTCGTTTGCATGCAATTGCAATAGCCATCTGGTGCGGTTTCGATTCTCGGCATGCGCATTTTCCAATTTTTTCGCAACCACATTTCTCATTACCTTGCGCATCCTAAATCGAATAATATCATATACAAATAAAAGTACTACTTCTTTTATACTATGTGAGAATACATGAAGTTTTCACTTGTGAATGTATTTTCTCTAGCATTTTTTTTATAAAACATGTTGGAAATGAGCAACAAATAAAAAATACAAGAGGGTGGTTTGTATAACATATGATTAAGAGATTACTCATATATTTCATTATAAGAATTTTTTATTGGAAAAAAAGAAGAAATATTTTATTATCACTAAAGAAAGAGAAAAAATTTAAATTGTTTAAAACATCCTCGCTCTTGTAACGGCAAGGCAGTTGAGTGTCAGTCGGATTTGGTGCCCTTACTATCATTGACCATTTTTTAAAGCCTCCGCAACTAACTAGCAACACCTAGTGGTCTATAATGACTGTGCAGAGTATTGGCCTCCTCAAAGCCAAATGTGGTCAGAAACCACCAAACCACCCGTGTCATTGCCGGCCATAGCTAGTTTATTTTTAAAAGAAAATCATTTTTTTAACGAGAGAATAGTTTTAACGTTATAATTAACTTTTAATTTTTTTTGGTAATTGTTGTTTATTTTCCTACCCACCATCTGGTAATATCGACAATAGTGTCCCCTTGTTTGATAAAAAAGCTGTTATGATAAATATATAGCTTGTCCAAGGTCCAAGTAGCGAGCGTCTTCGTCTTCACTCGGACTTCGTTGTGAAGTGGTAAGGAGTTGTGGTGAGAGTCATGGCGTCGGAGGCGAAGATCATCGACGGCAAAGCCATCGCTCAAACCATTCGCCATGAAATCGCTGCCCAAGTCCTTCACCTCTCCAGCACCTATGCCAAGGTTCTTTTTTTCCTTGTTCTCATTTTCGGTTCCTGTATAATCGAATTTAGATTGGTTTTAAGTGTAGTAAAGTTCAATTCTTTTCTCTAAATTGATCCAAAAATTGATTGCCATTTGTTCTGCTTCTGAATTTTGTGATGATCCTACGGAAGAATGTTAGAGGGAGTGGTTGATTGATCTGGAAATTATGCAGGAAGATGTTGGAATGGCGGCTTGCATAATTATGTTTAGGCTGCTTCATATGGGACGAAGTTTATATTTTTTACAGTATTTTTTATTGGTTCTGGTCTTCATACTTAATAACCAATTCATGCTTCCTTTTTTACTGCACTTGATTGGTTCCGGTATTTAACTAATTCATGTTTCGAGCTTCAATGTTGATGGTGTGGCGTATTGATATGGCAATTACATGGGGGAAGTTTTTGAAATAGTTTTAATTGCATATACTGCTTGCGTAATTATGTTTAGGCTGTTTCATCTGTAAAAAAATTTCAATTACTGTATTTGATTGATTGTAGTCATTGTACTCGACCTGTTTCATGCTTTTGAGTTTTAAATGTCGGCAGTGAGAACATGCAGTTTATAGCTAGACTGTTCTTGAAACAGTTTTAGATTAATGGATTCATGGTTTGCGGGAGCATTCTGTTCGTATAAATGCGTTAATGATTATGTCATTTATTGGCCTTGCAGGTGCCTGGGTTGGCTGTTGTGATTGTTGGGACTAGGAAGGATTCCCAAAGCTATGTTTCCATGAAGAGAAAGGCTTGCTGCGAGGTAGGTATCAAGTCTTTTGATGTGGACCTTCCAGAGGATGTCACCGAAGACGAATTGGTGAAGAAGGTTCATGAGCTTAATGAAAATCCTGATGTACATGGTAAGCTTATGTATCACGTTTAGTACCTTCTCATCTTGTTTTAAATCTTTTTCTTGGTGCTCATCTAAGGTATTGATTTTGCCCTATCACTAGGAATTCTCATTCAGCTCCCTTTGCCAAAGCACATTAATGAAGAGAGAGTGTTAACTGAAGTCAGTATCGAGAAAGATGTGGACGGGTTTCATCCCTTGAATATTGGAAAGCTGGCCATGAAAGGAAGGGATCCTTTGTTTGTACCCTGCACCCCAAGGTTCAGGAAAATTTTCTGTAGCTAGATTTCTATTGCCGTACTATCAAAGATGATTAACTTTTTGTAGTTTTTGCATTCTCTCTGCAGGGATGTCTTGAACTTTTGGAAAGGAGTGGTGTGAGTGTAAAGGGTAAAAAAGCAGTTGTTGTTGGACGAAGCAATATAGTAGGATTGCCTGTATCACTTCTACTTCTGAAAGCTGATGCAACTGTGTCTATTGTACACTCGAGGACTCCTGATCCTGCAAACATCATTCGTCAAGCAGACATCATAATTGCTGCTGCAGGGCAGGCAATGATGGTATACATGACTTCAAATTTTATAAGTTTTTGAGATGCGGAAATAGGCAGTCATTTCTCAATCTGAATTACTTTAACCTAATTTTGCATGATGATTTTTGCATTTATTTTCTACAAGTTAGAAAAATTTACAGACAAGTTTTATAGCTAACCTACTTTGGCATTCAGCTCATTAGCATCAACCGGCATCACCTGCAGCCAAATTTTGTATTTTCTTTTCATGGTTATCCTTATGTTACTTTGATCTCAAAAATAAATATTCTTTTGGCTAAGAAAAAAATACATATTCTTTTTTAACTCATCCATGGTCTATTTATTAAAAGATCAAGTCGATATTGACTTTTACAACCTTAAGTCTTAGCCTTGCTAACGAAACTAGATTGGATTAGACTCATGTCTTTGTTAGAAAGATAGCCAAAACTATCATATAATTATCTTTGTTTGTTGCCAGATTAAAGGAGGCTGGATTAAACCGGGTGCAGCAGTAATTGACGTGGGAACAAATGCGGTCAACGATTCAAGCAGAAAAACGGGTTACAGACTGGTTGGTGATGTCGACTTTGAAGAAGCTAAGAAGGTGGCCGGATATATCACACCAGTTCCTGGTGGTGTTGGTCCAATGACAGTGGCAATGCTGTTGCAGAATACACTGGATGGTGCAAAGCGAAAATTTGAACAATGAGGTTATTGCTTGGGAGGTAACTTATTTGCATATGCAGTGGACCTGTGGAGCCTGGCATGACATTCATGAATAAAACCAAATTTTATTAAACCAAGTTGTATGTTATATTGATGTGTGATTATGTTCAGAAGGAATGATATTAGACATGTATTTTTGTTAGTCCCAGTTTTGAGTCTCAGATTGGGAACATGGTTGTTGTTGATTAAGACATGAAATCAGTGGTAAGCCTTTCACAAGTTTTATGTCACAATTAGATAGGCAATTTATAACTGCATAGGTCCTAGTTGGATCCATATCCATCACACTTTTTCGGTATCAAGGAAAAAGAACAGATATTCAACAATGGCAGTCAATTTGGAAAACAAGTCTGGAAATTTTGAAATAGATAAATGGGAACATTTTCCAACTACCAATCATTACCTTTTTGCATAAAAAATTATACCAATGATAATAAGAAATGTAGATCCAAACTGAAAATTTAGAGAAGCATTCCCAACTGATAATCAAAAACAAATCAAGTTATCCACATAAATTGTGCTCCAAAACAAGATTTCACCAAAATTTCTAAGCAGTTGCAGCTGGAGTTGCGGCTAGGCGCTTCCTGGCCTCTTCAATGATAGAGAGCTTGATACCCTTGCCCTTAGGAAGAGAAACCTGAGGCTTTGTCCCCTTGCCAATTGTGCAGACATTCCCTATCCTTGTAGCAAGCTCATGACCAGTGGCATCCTGGATATGAACGGTTTCAAAGTTTGCCTTGTGCTTCTCACGGTTCTTAATTACTCCAACACGCCCACTGTTTCTTCTACCAGTAACCATAACCACATTTTCCAACATCAAACTTGATGAAATCAGTTATCTTGTTGGTCTCCAAATCAATTTTAATGGTATCGGATCAGGATAGCGGATAGTGCGTCCTTTACAAGTGTTGACCAAACTGTGCGATCGCACCTTACAGAGCTTGAACTACGAAATGTTTTAGTAAAAAATCAACGTTATAGTGATGAACCAGAAAAATATACGTATCAAGACGTTTCTAAAACATGTCAAATATCCCGAAATGCTTCATACGTAATGAGATGACCATAAACAGTCATACAAATTTTAACAAACTTGAATTCAATACCATATCATTTAAGAACAGCTTAGAACGCACCTTTGCCTCTTCATCTCTGATAGTGTGTAAGCGGAATCTGCCTTTGGTATCATACAGAAGGTGGAAGTTCTCATTAGCTTTTGGTATAGAGACAACATCTGCAACAATTGTTCCAAGCTACCTCTTAGGTGTTTCGCAATAGTTGTGCAGCAAAGAAAGTGCACCAATTAGAAGACAGGATATATGGCTTTCGGGAGATATACCCATCATCAATCCAAGCTAGATAACAAGATTGAATTATTTGGGGTCTCCTAACCTGGCATCATGTGATAACTAATAGCACTAGCATGATGATGTCCTGGTCAAACTTGTAACCAAGACACAAGTAAGATTACAGACACTAAGTAATGCTTACCCATAAAACCAGCAGGATATGTCTTGTCAGTCCTGACCCTTGCATCAACAAGCACATGGCGTTGCATCAGGACGGATATGACTTCACGGTAAGGTAAGTAAGGGCATATTTCAACTTATTCCAAAGAATAAGAATTAATGGCAAGCATTCGCCAGCTTTGTGTGGACCAGACGATGGTTTTGGAGTCTAAAAGTAGTCCAACGTTGCAAAACCATGACTGAATTTGGTTATACCATTGCATAAAAAACATGGCAGCAAAAACCATATTAATGCTTACCAAGCTTGTCAAGCGTCCAGTTCTTAGGGGCATTGAGCCACTTCAGATGTTTCTTCAACCCTCTCGCCTTAATATAAAACAAACCAGACATAAATAACAAACTACCCAAGCAATGCAGTTATAAAACCATTTAAGAAGTCTTGTGATCAAAGAGGACGAAATTAATTTACCAATAAACACAATGGTCCATTTCATCCCGCAAAAACAAAAATTAAAAGCTACTTGTAATTAATAGACCATAAACAAGAAAACAGAACTCTTATTATACAAATATGGAATCCTACCCTAATGTTTGCTCCACCAGTAACCACACTAGAGAGACATGAAAATTTAAAAAAAAAAACAGAATCACATTCACAGTGGACCACAATTTCTTCTAGCAATTATCGCACCAAACCACGTTGCAAATATAACCAATAAACACCCAACCATCTCACCATACACAACAGCAATCCAAAGATCCACAGATTAGACCATTTAGCTCAGAACGAGCTAAATGGGAAGATAGAAAACATCCATATATGTGCTCTAAGCATGTATCAAATTCTACTTACGCACTTCAACGCAATGGTATTCTACTAATCTCAAAACACATAAAACTTCGTCCTTTTCTTTGCGATTTTTCTTATAAAATAAAATTGAATTAATGAAACAAAACAAATCCAAACGAATCTAAGTGCGAGCAATCCAATTACAACGACAATGACAACCCAGAATCAGACCATCAAAAAAGAAGCCCCATTTAATCACCAAAAATCAAAAACTATATATAAAAAAATCAAATCAAGCGTAACAATGTTAGAGATCAGAATGAGGGATACTCACCATCTTGAGGTGTTTGATTCCGAGAGATGGGGTGGTTGGATAGGCGGCGCTCCCTACTCTTCAAGCTCGTGAGGAAGCCGCAGCCAAAAACCCTAATTCTATGGGACTCATTTTAGGTTTTATTTCGACAGTGCCATTGGGCCGGTTCTCTCCAATTATCCGGTCTAGGGTTCGGTCTGACCTATCAAACGAGCGGTTCAGGTTTTCTCTAATTTCCCCGAAAATTTTGTTATAACACTTGCTACACTAAACTCCCCTCTATATTATATATAATAAAAATGAAAGCCAAGATTTACTTTATTAAGTATCGAGAGCGAGTTACAAGCAAATAGAATACCTTTCGGTAATATCAGTTAGAGTTAGTAGATCATACTCTTATCGGTAAAAATCACGATAATTTGTAAAATTTAACTATAATGTGTAATTATATTTTTCAAATTCCATAATTAGTAGTGATTTACACCAATTGGTGGAGTTTGCTCCAGCATTTTCTGTAGCAGGTCTTCCTCTCATGGTTAGATATTGGAAATACATATCTCTTCGTTCCAAATTGCAAGAGTATTTTTTTCTTATAAAAAGTCAATTTGAAAATACAAAGAAGTATTATTGCAATTGAACCCCCAATATCTGCCGTCTGATCTCATCCAACGGAGGATATCATCTCGAGCGCATACAAGCTAAATACGCTTAATCGCATGCTCGCCATCGCTCGTAAAAACTTTGATTGGCTAGCTAAGGTAGGAATGTGAAAATAAAAGTGGGTTAAAGTATATAAATTTAAAAGCTACATATTTTTTAAAATTTTTGCAGACAACATGCCTTAGTTGATTGTTATATATGGGAATTTCAAGACCAAGATAAAAAAACATTGCCTTATTATCCATCTAATAATTGATGTTACTGATTTTGAACATGGAGTTTATGTGAACTAACTTAACAATGAGTCTAGATTGGATGGTTCCTCTCAGAGTCCAAAATTTGCAAAGTACCTCTTTTTCCAACTACCATATTAGTTAGAATGATATCCTTTTAGATTAAGAATCTATTGTAAGGCATACGGTTGTAAGGCCTAATCAAGTTCACGGTAATCAGCCATTTATTAAATATATTTGTACCACTTTTGTTATTTAAAGAAAAATGAGTATAATTACTTAAACTTCTTTTAGAAGTTTACTGGGTCTTTTCCGGCAAACTGTTTTTCATCTTTCTATAACTACCAAATTAGTTCAATGAGAAGGTTTGCCAAAAAAGACAAGGGATTACAGTCAAAAAACCAGTCATCCACAGTTTGCCTGTTTCTCAGCCAAAAACTAATTCAACAGCTAATCCAAGCCAGGACAAATTAAATTAAAAAGATTTGTTTATCCATCGCTCGTAAATAAATTCCTACAAAAACACTGCAAATAGAAATTGAAGGCTCTACGCGTTTGATATTTAGCGTTATTACACGAAAACAAGTAGAGAGCTTAGAGAAAGTGTAGCATTATTTTCAAGTCCCATGTTCACAGTATGCCGAATAAGCATAGGTAAGGTATAAGCTCAAAGAACATTGGTAAGAACAGAGCACTAGAAAGTGCAAATTAAGTGACCACTGGGAAGTTAACACTCCAACTACAACCACCCTGCATGAGCCCAACCTTGGGGGAGTCGAACATCAAACAAAATCCACCCCAATCAATCGCCGCGAGCTAACAATTATAGAGAAAAAATGAATAAGACATCACCAATGACTATTTCTAATTGCTGGTAACTGTGGAGAAGATATTTTCATGATAAAGCTTGATTAAAAAGTTAAAAGACAATTTTTGCAAAACAACCCCTCCTTCAAAACTCAACAAAACAGTTTGCAATTCAAAGTGCGGGGAATAAAAAACTAGAGAAATTCAGTGACTAATAAGATCTACAAGTCCAAAAAAGTCTCATAAGGGAGCTACCCCATTTTCATTTTAGGCTATCAACTTTGGCATACATAAAGCAGAAATGCTTCTCATTGTTGCTGGATTTGAACCTTCTTTTTCTGCCACAACCTGTCAATAGCACTGTCCGCATCTCCCTGAAAAATACAAGATCAACCAAAAGCCATTAACTCATTATCCTCCAAATTGTTGAGCAACCCAATCAATTCTCAACAGGAAACACGCAGTCAACATTACTAACATTTGCGTGGCAAAGTCATTGGGTTAGGGAAGGGAAAAATTTTAATAAAATTCATCTTTTTAAAAATGACCATTAATGGACCAACAAAAGCATTGACTGGTTCGCAAAATCATATTGTGCTTATGAACAACAGCACCCAAAAATTTCCATGCGCTAACTAGATAAAGTAATTAAATGCACCAGCTAGTGGAACCTATACCTTCACACCTTAAACCAAAGGCACCTTTACACATCTAAAACTAACTCTAAACGAGTGTGACTGTAAATTGACTGGTTAATTAAGTAGATTATATATAAAAAGTATCAGCAAAAATTCCACATTAATGCTATAACCTCTAATTTCAAATTCACAAGTACACAGATGAACAGCTAAAACTGAGTCTGCACGAATCGAACTTTGAATTAACTTGTCATTGATTACATATATACAAATATAAGTGGTACTCATCAAAATCCCAAATTTGTGTTATAAAATCTACTTCCACTTTCACAATCATTCAAAGAATCATGTTATGCACCCACGTTCTGCACCAACGTCATAAAACAAGGATTGGGTGTTAGTTATAATTCAGAAAATCTAACTTAGGCAGTTATATAAGTTACATAATGGTGACGTTGGGCGTTGAATGTACCTAAAATCAGAATTTTGCATTCCTAACAATCTAAAAGAATTCAAAAAGGTCAATACATACCCAGAATACAGCATCCACGACACAATTCACAATTCACAAACATGATTCACCATTAAACCACTCACAAAACAAGTGGAAAGGAAAGATAAATAAATAAATAAATAAATGTATGTATACCTGAGCACGGACAAATCCACAGAGAGCAAAGGTGGTAGAATTGCCAGTGTACAAGCCATTGGCGTCCAAATGACCAATATTGATCTGGACCGAGCCATGGTCCTTGGAAGTAATAAGCCTATTCGTCGCGGAACTACAAGAACAAAAAAGCACAAATGTGTGAACATCAAAACCCATAAAAGTGTTTTTGTAAAAAAAATCAGAAGCAACAGACAAATTACCACTTCCGCGGGATGTAGAGATCCATCATCTCACCCTCTTCGTTCTGCATCTCGCCCCGATTGATGGGATAGGATATTCGCTTACGGCCGCCGCACAACAAAAGATCTGCAAAACGAGAAACGGATATCGATCGGCGTCGGACAAAACGGGGATCAAAATCGAGAGCGAGAAACGGCGATTTCGAGAAAGATGTTATCAATTACGGGCGAAGATTGGGAAGAGGGAGGGGAGAACGGGGGGGAGATGAGCAGCAAGCTTTTACCCGATCGAGCGAGGTTGGGGAGGGCTGGTGGAGAAGGCGACGAGAGCCTTTTATCTCGAAACCCTAGGAGGGCCCGATAGCCCTGAAAAGACTATAGTAGCCCCGTGGTCCGGTTCGGTCTTTTGGGCGGGAGAGTTTGGCGCCGGTTCGGTTTCGGCTTCAAAGTGGGTCCGGCTTGTCAATGTGGAGCTCCGGGAAGGGGCCCAACAATCTAAAAGAATTCACATTTTCTCCCTCCTTGAATTTGACTGATTAAAAAATTTTGTCATGCGGCTAATTTAATAAGTCAATCAAATTTAAAGTAAAAAAAGAATTATTGGTGGTGCACAAAAAGATTTTCCTTGTATAGCTATATTTACTTCGATTTTTATTGTTATTCATGACATCCATTATCGCCATTCATTGATAAGTGATGATTAAAGGGTTCTTACTCAAAGAAATTTTTGGTGTGGGGCTTTTTAAATCATCGTAGTTCTAGAATGAATCCGAGGTTTTAATCAAATTATATAGACTTAACAAGAGGATTCCTATAAATTCTTTTTAATTTCTAATAAAATTTTTAGTAAATAGGGTTAGGATGTGGGGATGCAGGTAGAGGGAGAAGCCTTTTTATTTTTCTGTTTCTCATTTTACCCTCCTCTTTATTGTGTGCATTGCTATGTGCGTGTAATTCTAATGGTTGTAATAATTCTAGTCTGAGGAGTTGAGAGAAACAAAAAGAAAAAATAAAGCGGGTGAAAATCTGGACCAATTATTAGGAATGCCACCTTTGAACACACTCGGCAAAAAAATTTTACCAGCAAATCTAAAATCAGTGTAAATATGTTACAACTTGGTAAGACGACCAACTCGTTAATAATCATTTAACTTTGCTAATAATAATTTTCGTCTCGAATAAAAATTGATCATACTTGTGTTGTATGAGATGTTCATAAAACAACTTTGTCAAATATAATCCAATTTGAATGTGGATGGCAAAGAGCATCATCACTGAATTCTCCTCAAAATGCACATTCGACTAAAAAATCATCGTAAAGCCAGGAATGAATCAATTTTTTTAATTTCAAGACTAGTATACAGGAGAATGCAGGGTATTCTAAGAGCACAGATTCAATCAAGAGTTGGTATGTTACATTACTGTTGCATCAAGTAGAAGAAGGAAGTGTTGAATGATGCGTGAGATGATACAAGCGTTTAGAGTAGAAATATAAGTACTTTGAGATAGTTGTAGTGAACGGGAAATTTTTCTGAGGTTTGAAAATTAATACAAAATTAGTGTTTACTCTTCCGCCTTTCTCGCCTTTCTTGGGCAAGAAGTCGCCATAGCTCGCAATCCGAGCATCTCCTTGGTTGGCGTTGCAGGGCTTGTGTGGATTGTTCCGGCTCATGCGAGGTCGCTGCTGCTATCGGAGACGAGGCCGTGGTCAAGGAATCATGACAAGAGACGAAGATCCCGACATCATCATTCTCACTTTGATCTTTATGGCTGTTTTTAGATCATCTCCTGCTTTGCTTTTTTAAAGAAATTAACATACATGTATTCAAAGACAGGTACATATTTTACAAAGCCAGCAATCCTCCTTTTGCAACTGTAATATATCATTTTAGAAACCACATACTCGACATCCTAGTTTAGGATCCAAGTCCTAACACCAGTTTAGGTATCAGATGGAAAAAGAAAAAATATGAAAAAACTGCATACTTGAGATAAAGATTACTAAGTATTCATGATTTGATTGTTTTACAGTATTTACAAGTTAATAACTGTTTCATAGTTCAATGATAAAACTATGCCAACTAATGTTACAAATAAGCTCCATAACGAGAAAAAATGATGGAATCATAATAACAGAGAGACCAACGAATAGTGTGGCACATATTATGGTTTTTGCCTACCTTGTCTATATTTACCTCGGCCAATTATAAGAATTGTGTATCTATTTCTCTCTAGTATTGAGGTGTTGTCTGAACACACAGCTCCTCATCTTCATCTTCATCTTCGTCATCAGCAGCATTCATCCAATTACTGGGATGATGTTGTGACCAACGCTTATCTTGTAAGTCACCTCCTTCTGGGACTTAGAAGAACCAAATCAGAAAAAAACATATCCAAAGCCGGCATTAGGAATCATAATGATCTGAAATGTTGAACGTGAACAAACCTTGGGGTTCCAAATTCACTGCCTCCTCCCTTGCCGGTTGAGTTCTGATCTAATTAAGGTTTCATAAATCTCATAAAAAATAAATGCTATGTTACGTGCATGGCCATCACAGACAAGAAAGGCATTCTCTAGCCTCTCCATCCAAGGTATATTAAGAGTAAAAAACACATTCATAAAAAAAGGATATACTCAAGGTAAAGTAAATAAAATTTATTTTGCAGAGTATAATCAGTACTATGAGGATACAGCTTACTGACATTTTCTCTTGCAGGTGGGTTCTCTGATATTACCATCCTTTGAAGCATTTGCGCATCATTCCTTTCCCTAGTATTTGAACTCCCATCCCTGGGGGCTTGTCTATCATCAACACCACCCGAGCTCCTGGCAACACTTCCTGTTTGCACTTGTCACATTGGTAAGTAAGCATAGGAACATCAAGTTCATATGCATAAACAGATTTCACAAACTTGATGAGAATAACAGATTCATGTAAAATCCAATTCATGTAACATTCGAAGTGACTCTGCCACTACAAATTGTTGCCCAACAAATGCATGAGAAAGAAACCAAAACAAGCATTTTTAATAGATTATCACCTGAGATTTCAGACCAGATTCTTGTGTGGTCAGAAGCCTGCAAAGGATGTGATGATGGTGCTGGTACTCTCTGTCCAGTATTATGCATAGCATGTTGATGAGCTTCTTGATCATGTTCACCAGAAAGCACTACACCTGCTGGTTGGGGCTCTGAGTTATTGCCTTCGTTTAGCTGGGATGTAAGCATCGTAGCAAGGACCATGGTAGCATCGAAGTCAGAGTTACAACCGTCATCAAGACCAAATTTTGGTGCCATTAGCACCGGCCTATATGTTAATCGAAAAAGAGGGTTCATAGCTACCACTCTATGCCTAATTAATAACATCAACAATGGCAAAGACAGTTTCCGATGCCTTACTCTCCAGCTTTCTCGAAGAAGAAATGAATTTCCACTTCACATCCCTCGCAAAAAGATATAAATGCCTGTAGTAAGAGAAGGATCGTGATTAATAATGGACTATCAACTGCAAGTAGTTATAAAAGATATCCCGCGACAGCTGAATAGAAAATTAAACTAAAGGCCCAGGCAAAATAAACACCAAGAAAAAAATTTTAAATTGCACTACATTATAACTCTTTACAGAAAGCAAATAAAGTTCATATAGAGAAGATGCAAAGACTTAGAACATCATGCTGTCAATAAATGTTTTTTGATACGTCATAAAAAAGAAAAAACTTACGACATAAGTAACTAGCAATATGGATAGTGCATGTAAAGATACCTTCAATTCCTTAACACTGAATGTCACATCCACAGGGTCGCCATTATGCTTGTAGTGTATAAACTCTTCTGAAGGATCAATCCAGAGTTGAGTATGAAGGGATACATAGCTATTTTCTGCAAAGAAGAGTTTCACATGAACCCCAAAAAAATGAAAAGGAAATCAGAACAAATTCAAATGTGGGACTACCTTTAGTTGGATCTATATAGCTTCTGATTTCCACTGCCTTTCCCCCAACAACAGCCGCTGCATCAGAAGGCAGTGACGAGGGTTCTGTGGCAATAACAGTTATCTCCTGAAGTGATGACTGGAAATTGGCTAGCAACCTGTTGAAATCATTTGGTCTCACAACAAAATTACTGGGAAATTTCGCTCTATCCAGAGAAAGATGTTGTACGTCTGGTTCCACATTGCAACTAATCCAGTACACTTTTTTCATTCCTGTAGTTTTCAGTTGAATCATTCAGCTCTTTCAAAATAAATGGAACTTATATATGAAAACATTTCCACACCAACAATGATGATCGGAAATAAACATGACAAGTAAACAGGTACAGTCAGATCACGGCTCACAAATTTAGACAGGTAAAACATAAAATCTTTATCGTGTATCACAGTATTGAAGGACAAATAATTTCTTAAATTGTTACATGATTACCATTGATGCAGTGCAAAGTCCACTCCACTTTTGCTGCATCTGAACTAGGCAATTGCACAGAAAGATGATCAATATTTGTAACTGGAGTCCTGAGAATGGAGCAGACAGCCTGCACATTGAAGTAGAAGTTGTTACAAGATGAAATCAAAATAAGCCTATCAACATTCTGTAACAACAGAAAAGCTTCCCCTATTTTTGCCAGATATATGAAAACAAGTGCTACCACCATAAAATTAACAGTGAATATAGTCACAAACCTTCAAAAGTACACTGCATTGCACCTGGGAAGCAGATACTGAGTAAGCATCAAAGAAATCGGACTTTAAAGTGATAGACTGATAAGCCGAGCGGGATGAATTAATTGTATGAAAGGCAAACTGCTTCAAGAAATAGAAAATAATTTGTTCATATTAGTGACTGAAAGCATATAAAATGATGTAGGTTGAATAAATGTAATGTGCATCCCCTTCTTGTTTTTTAACCCTATCAAACAAATTCTTTTGCAGAACTTGCCAGAAGCACCACAAACGATGCTTGCCACATACATAGGACCATCAAAATGACAGTAAAGAAGATACAGCGATAAGTTTAATTATATTTAGATGGAGACAATGAATAGAAAGAAGGAGCATTACATTTAATATTCATAATTGCCAAGAATAAGTTCACATTGAAAATTCCGTCAAACCATCACCAGAACCCAGTAAATGCCTTCTGACAACAAATCCTATCCAGACGGTCATTCCTACTTCAACTAATCAATAAACTAAATCATACATAATAAGGTGCATTGAACATCAAAATTTCCACCTTTCTTGCAATTCAATCAAGTATCCAACCAATCAATAAACTAGATCACAAGAAGGGGAACAATCGCCACAAATAGGAGAAATGTCAAACCCAGACCTCTAGCAGATTTCGCTATCAAATCTGCCAGACGTTCCCAAGTTCAACTAATCAATAGAGTTGATCATACATAACTATCTTCTTCTTGCACTTAATCCCAAACTGGGACATCAACATGGATTCCAATCCGCTATTCCAGTCGATCTTCAACCATATCAAAGCTCAAATCATGAAAGTCCATGCCATTGCAGATAGCCTCAATTCAAGTAAATCAAATCAAGCATAATAAGCAATGAAAGCTGATCATATATAATAATGTACATTCAACATCAAAAGCACGAGATGATCAAGCAAGTCAATCAAGCATTTGGACGGGGTGGAAGAAATCCGTTAATTCTAGATCATATCCCATCCAAAGTAAATCAAACCAACTCTATCAAGCAATGAAAGATTATCCTCTATAACAATATACATAATTCAGTAAAAAAAGGTGATCAAAAAGATTCATCCAAATATTCGCATTTAATTTAGAAAACAGCAAATGATAAGCACGCTCAATCGAAGTATTCGCATAGCATGCCAACCAAGACAGACATATCAGTCAGTTCCAGACTCCAGAACCAGGCGAACAGCTTCTAATGAAATCATACACCTTCCAATTCCAAACAATCAAAACCAGAGTTAGTAGCGTTAGTGATAGGAGGAGCATGAGGGGAACCTGGGAAGGGAGGCTTGGAGGACGAGCTCGGTGCCGACGCGAGCAAGGCAGGCGACTGATCGGGCGAAGGTCTTGAGAGCGTTGCCGCTCAACGAGAAGTCCATTGCCTCTTCACTGCCACCTTCGATTCCCCCCAACCAAGCTTCTCTAATGGCGGGTGCTGGCCATCGAATTCGCGCGCGCCATTTTATAGTAGGCAAGGAGGTTGGACGAATTTGTCCTCCTGGTTTGAACCCGGGTCGGTTCACTCTTGGCCCAAATGGGGTTAGGCCCCGGTAGGGGTGGGCGTGGAAGTCCTAAATTGTGTCTGTCCGAAGCACGTCGGACAGAATTTGACACACCGAATTCGACCGAATTAAAAATAAACCCAAACATGGGCATATTTTTGTCCGACCGAACAACCGATTGAGTGTCCGATATTTTATATCAATAATATAATATTTTTAACATTAGTAAAGACTAATATTATAGTTTATGAAAATTTTAAAATATAAATATACAGTAAAATTAATTAAATTTATACATAAAATTGATATTTAATATCTTAAATATCCAAAAATGACATATATATAAAATGGATAAAAGTCACTCTTATATTTAGGAATTTAGAACTATACATTTACATTAATAATCATATTAAACCACTTATAATTTAATTAACATGCTCTAAATTTTTAAAGTCAAATAAAAAATAATCTACGTTATAGAAACTTTAAAATAATCATTGACATCAAAATATAGTCCAATATTACATATACTTCAAAGATAAAATATTGTAATAATTGATTCTTCATCTAGCTCACCTACATTAAAAAAATATAAAAAAGTTAATTACTAATGTTTTATATCATTTTATTTTAAAATTAGGATATTTCCCTTCAATATGCCTCTATAAATGAGTAGTGGCATAACTTCAAGTTCCCTCAAACCTTTTTTCACAATAACGACAAATAGGAGATGTCCATTCTTCTAATATTTTCTATCAAAATAGGCGCATACACCGGATGCTATTTTCTCTTTTTAATAATGTATTGTTTATATATTCTCCTTCTTTAGCAATCGAATTTTTGCTATCATTTTCACCTTTACTTTGCTCAGTTACATTTAATAATAAATTTGTATGATCCATCTTCGAAAAAAATATATCACATTATAAACATAATGTAAAACCAGTGATCTGAGTCAGGGTTTTATACTTATGAATTGATCGGTTTAATTGTCGGTTCAAGTCGAGTATGTCTTTAGAATACGTGTACTGAGTCGACGCTGGTTGGGTACCCAAGTATATGATGATAACATTATGAATATAACAGAAAAGAATGAGTTATCAGAATATATGAGAGTATGCCAATTATTTTTTTATTTTATATATAGTGGATCGTAGAATTAGTTTAGGCCGTTTACTGCGTTAGGACGCGGTACAGGGAATTTGGGTGGGTTGTTAGTTATAAAATATCATTATGATGTTGTAGTGTTTATTTTATTTTATGGATTTTTTAAGATTTATTCCAAGTTAGTTATTATTATTGACTCGAGACATGAGTGAGTCAAGTCTTATTTACGACATTGCCATCAATCAAACCCTCGACCCATTTTCTCTTCCCCATCCATGCCACGTAGCCCCCTTGTCGTGGTCGCCGCCGCCGCCGCCGATGTCACCCTGCTGCCGATCCGCTCCACTGCTAGGCCCCGCCGCGGTGTTGCCATGATGCCCGGAGCGCCCCTGACGTCGCCCGGCTCCACGACGTCGAAATCGCCGTTCGTTGTCAATTCCGCTGCCGATTGCCCTCTACTCTAGTCGTCAATTCTCGCGCCAGCGACCTTCACCGCGGCTATCCAGTCACCGCTTTGACATTGCCAACCCTTCCACAGCCTTCCCCGACAAGAGCGGAGCCCATCACCCCCCAAGCCGGCCGAATCTAGTCACCCACCACCGACCGCCTCTATTTAACCATTTTCCGGCGAGCCGCCACCTCCGACGAGCACATCAACATCGTAAATGGGTTAGGCTCGCCGAGCCGATTCCAACGGTTCCAACGGAGGTTCCCTGGCAGTGCAAGTGTGCGGCGGCGGAGGGTAGGCGGCGGCGAAGGCAACGGTGGCGGCGCAGAGGGTCGGACTGTCCGTGGACACTGCTTGGGCCTGACAGACAATTTGATGTTCGAAGTCAGTCAGACAAATTTTGTTCGATAAAATTTCGAACGGATGTGGACAATAATTCGTCCGATGTCTATCCGACCGATGCCCACCCCTAGGCCGCCCTGGCATCAGGTAGGGTTTTTAAAAACTCGATATGTTGGGCTCAGTCCGAGTCTTAATTGGCTAGTCTGCTGATCAGGAGGTCATTTCTAATTTTCTATCAATGTGTTGTAGTAGAAGGTGTCGTTGTATTTTTCACAAGTTAATTTGTAAAATAATGGAAACCTTGGTGAGATTAAAATATTAGAGTATACATATATTTTTTGCACGTTTAATATGGTAATACGGAGGAGTGCTATGATAATTTTTTTTTAAATGTCATTTTAAACTTTGATGAAGTAATAATCAACACAAATAACGATGATAATACATCTATCGAAAATGATGTTGCATCTTTGTACTATAGAAAAAAGGTTGCATTGTAGGTATAAAATTTTTTGCAAGGGTTTTGTATCATTTAATATTTGTAAAATTAGTTAAAAAATATGCAATATGTACACATTACATAATTTAGCTTAAATGATGATGGTGAAGATGATGACACAATATGATCAGAAATGCATAGGTTTACGCTTAATAATTATCATTTAACCATCTTTTTTCACTTACTCTTTCTCTTTTGCATTGTTATTTAACTTAATTATAATAGGCAATTTGGCATTAATTTGGCACAAGATCCACAAATTAGATTATTTCAACAATTTCTTCCTTTTCTTTTTTAAAAGAATTTAGACCCAAATCCCAATAAGACTATCACAGTAAAAATACAATTATTAATTAACAAAAGCATGAATGGCTGACCTTCAAGTGTGTATGGTGGTCTAATAAGACATATTAAAAGGAGAGAAAACATAGATATTACATCAATTAATATAAAGGAATGCATTCATCACACAAAAAAACATTATAAGAAAGTAAAGAAATATATTGTGAACACTCACATTATATACCAAATAGAAGTCAATCCTCATTTCCCACATGTTGATCAGAGCAGCTACAACATATAATCCTAAAAAAACCTGATCACATAAAAAAACTTCCACATTTTTGTCCCAAATTCTTTTTCGCATTATCTTCTTCATCTTCCTATAAGGATTGGCTTTGCCCCTCCTCCGGCAGCTGTAGTAGGAATGCCCCCGGCAGTTGCATGGAGCCTTGTCCTTCTTGAGAGCCCCATAGCTCACAAGCCCAACCTCCGGCTCCATCATCATCTCCTCTTCCCCACCAATGCACTCCCCCATCCAGCCCATTGCATGTTCCTGATCACCACGGCTCAATCTCGTCGATGTCGAACTCCTGCCGCCGCCGCCACGAAGCGCAAGTGTCACCACTAGCAACCAGGCTTTCAATATTGCCATGCAAATATACATGTGAGAGAGAGGGAGGAAGAAGGGAATGGTCAGACAAGGAAGGGTTGTGGGTAGGGGATGGAGAGGAGCATTTTTTATTCAATGGTTGGTCGGTGTTGGGTTTATTCCATATCGGTTGTGGATATTGTTGGTGAATTGTATATAAATTAATGAGAAAACCTTATTCTTTAAGCTAGCTTTTAGATTAAGAGAGGCTCGGAACACATATTGTGAGTTTTCTTTAATTATTTAAAGTCCCTTATGGGGACCTGAAGGTCCAGTAGTAGTTTCTGAATTTAGGTGGGGGTTCAAAGGGTCCAACAAGTCAGTATCAGAACCAAGTTTGAGCCATGTTTGCCTACATCGATTGTGGATGTTTCTTTCATGGGTTCCACTTCGAGGTTGGTGCTGTCTGATTTAAGGATAAGTGTGTTAGATAATAATAGTTTTGGGCCACGCCCGATGTGTGAAAGATAGTTATTAGGTTTATTCCACATCTGGTCATAGATGTTGGTGACTTGTATATAGGCTAATAAGAACGTCTTATTCTTTGAACTATCTTTTGGATTAAGAGAGGCTCGTGACATCTATTGCGAGTTTCTTTTAATTGTTTAAAGTCCATTTTGGTGGGTTAAATGATCCAACAGTAATTTCAGAGCTTGGGTGGGAGCCCAAAAGGCCCGACCGTCGGCTTTGTAATAGTTGCAGTAGTTTGTTGGTAGCTCAAAGTCTCAAACTCAACTGGGTCATCAACAACTTCTAGTGGATCATAAGAAAATATAGTTTAAAAAAAACAAAAGATTTTATATTTTCTTATGATCAAAGTCATTGTCTAGAATTTGTGAGGAATTCTTGCAGATGTTGGTAAGTTGTAATTCTAATTTGAGAAAAATTAGTATCAGACTAACAATAACCCATTTAATACGAGCCTTTACATTACATAATGGTTAGATGATAATAGTAATTTTTTCTAAGTGATAGTGATTCTAATGAATGGTCAAATTTCTACGTTGTTAATATTATTATATCCACTGCTGCTGCTGCTTATACTAAGCCTTCTCGTTTTAATTTACTTTAATTTAAAATTTTATGTAATAAACTTGTACTAAAATCAAGTAATTAGCTGAATATATGACAATAATATTAATGATTAATTATATTTCCCAACCTATAAGAACTTCCAATCCCAATCCCAATCCTATATCATATGAAATACATAGACAAGTCTCAATTCTACCTTCAACCGTGCAAATAATTTTGTTATAGAAGTACTTCTATGAATAAAAGTTTCTATAAAATTGAGCTCTTATTAATGTGTACAATTTTGTATTAGCATCTAACGGCCTTTATTTTTAGTTGTTCACAAAGTGATGAATTCCATATCTAATGTTTAGTGCTGCTCATTCTGCTCACCATAATAATAGTTTTTAAACTAATAAATTGTATAAAAAATAAGAGAAAATATTCTCATTATAAAATCTTTTTAATTAATCAAATTATAACAAAACCCATAATAAAATTTTATTTTTTAATCATTATTGTAAATATAATAAAATAATTTAACAATAAAAGTATTGATAATATTCTTTTTGACCATTAATAAAGACGTTTAATAATAAAATATTTATCTCAATATTTTTTCAATAAGTTAACTAATACAATGCTGGCACAGTATGGGGGAATCTTGGCTAATATAGAGGGCATTTCCAAGTAATATAATTTTTTTCCATTAAAAAAATGCAGGAGAATTTACCTGATTAGTAGAATTTCATTATCTAAAATGTTAAAGGCCTTGTAAATAATTAGTCCCATAAATTTACATAACCAATGGTTTTTTTAAATCAATAAAAATTAATTAATGAAAGATAAATCACCATTAAACCATTATTTACTGTTAATCATAGAAAGGTCAACTAAGTAAGCAAAAGGAAGAAGATGATGGTGAAGCAAGAGCAAGAGCAATGGTGAAGAGGAGCAGCACCATCTCTACTCCTTTCAAGCTGGCCTTCCTCCTCTCCATCTCCCTATCCCTCTCCCTTCCCTACCCCCACTCTTCCCATCTTCCTCTCTCTACTTCCAACAAGATCACTACCACCACCGCCGCCTCACCAAGGGAAGCCGCTGCCCATCTCCTCTCCCTCCTGGGCACCAAAGAGCAAGCTTCTGCTGTCAACGCCAAGGAAGCGAGGGATTACAGGTCTTGCCTCCGCTTCCTCGTCCCCTTCTCCCCGGCCTCCCACCGGGTCTCCACCGCCGGCGGGCGGGGCCTGCTTGAGGAGAGGAGGAGGTCGCCGGATGAGATGGTGTGGTGGCCGCCGCTCCCGGTCATGGAGCTGGCGCGGTTAGCAGTTGACTCCGGCGGTGAGGTCGGCGCCGTGCACCGAGCTCTTGATCCGACGGAGTTACCTGTGGGCCATCTGTTTCGCATCTGTTATTCTTCTACCCTTTATACTTCTGATTCGTTTTGGGGAAGAAATGTTGATTTCTTTTCTGGGTTTACTGGAAAAATATCATCTTTGGTTGTGGATATATGATTTAGAGAGATTGTGTTAATAGTTTAATGCCGAACTGCTTGTGTGCTGCTGCAAATTTGATATGTGAATCATTCTCTGACTTCGATTGTTGTTGTGTCTAATCCTTTGCAGAAGAACTTTAAAGTTTCTTTCTGGATGAATTGTGAAAAAGATGATCGTTGGTTGTTGATCCGTTCATGGTTGAGAGAAAATGTGTTACCTGTTCGTGGTTCTCCTATTTGATGATGCTGCACTGCTTCTCATGTGCGGTTTTGAATTGGATAATTAATGCATCCTATAATAACCTCAAAAGTTGTTGTTTCTGATCCTTCAAAGAAGAATTTTGAATTGCCTTTCTGGATAAATTTCAAAAATATCATCGTTGGTTGTTGGTCAGTTCACGCTTCCAAGCAACTGTCTTAAATTTTGTGCTTCTGCAATAGGATAATGCAGCATTGCTTTGAATTTTATAGCTAGTCCCGTGACATCAGTCCCTAATAGTTATTCTGGATTAATTTTCCCCATAATTTGAAGACTGGATTAATTTTTTTGGTTGGCAGTAAGAAGATCATCTTTGGGTATTCACTTTGCTTTCCCCATAATCGCATTACCCATACTGATGTTTGGTGCTGCTTTGAATTTCATGGCTACTCCACTCTGTAATCTCCAATGTTGCTTTTTTGCTTCGACCACTTAGAAGAAGAATTCGCTATTTCTTTCCGTTGACAAAGATATAAAATCATATTAGGTTTTTGTTTCATTCTTGCTTGCAAGCATTCTCTTACTTAACCTAATATGCTTATGTAATGGGTAATGCTTTATTAGTTTGGAATGCTTAAGTAATTCATATTTGTATGACTTCTCTAATGGTGTTTTCATGATCCATTAGATACCTGATGTGGAAGGCTGCCACAAAGATCGATGTGAGCTCGCCAGGACCCCCTACGGAAGGAGATTTGTAAACAAGGTCTCGCCTTTGACCTGTCATTGGCAATTATTTTGCAGGAATGAGCCATTAAGATTGTACCGATCATGATCCTTATGTCATCTTTCCTCTAATGTTGACTGCTTGCAGGAATTGAACGCATACCTTGCCTTCTTATTTGACTTCATCATAGAACAAGGACCTTTGGTCGGGTTGAATGTGTCACTCAATCGCTATGATTTATTTCATGGGCATCTCTTCCTTGCTGCTGACTCAGGAAGGCTTGGAATTTTGTGAGTCCAAAACTTTATTTCTATCAAATAGCTTTCCATGTTTTCCACGTCAAATTGTTCTATATTAGTGGCAAAATGACCAACATTGGATGCTTAAATTGAGCCAATGATGTAGGCATATATGGTGTCTGGCCTCCTCAATGAAGACCTTACTGGTTTAACATGTAAATTATATCTATTTATCTGCACTTCTGCCAGAGTTACTCAGTTTTGCCTTTGACAGTTTTTTCTTTGTGTAGATTTCATGCGAAGGAGTACCCAGCTTTTGACAAGGAAACATTTCCGTTCAATATGGGCTACTGCCAAACTGGTAAATATATTTCAAGAGGATTGTGCTGTGATCTGTTTCTATAGAAAAAAAACCTGCAACGAGCAAATTTTACTTATCTTGAAACAGAAGAGTTCAATAAAGAAGTATCTTAGCAAATGTCGTTTAGCCTCAACTTTCTCTTGGCCGTTTTCTTACAGGTTCAAACCTGAAGTATGATGATTCGATGAATCTGCGCAACATTCTTTGGCTGGCTCCATTGCCAAGTAATACCACAAAAGCTTGGTTGGCACCTGGTAAATCTTTTCCCAAGCATTTTACTTATAAAATTGAGTGAACAAGGATGCATAAAAGGCCATTTATTTTTGTGGCCTTGAAAATTTGATCGACCTTTTCCTGTTTCAGTTTAGCCCTCTTGTAGCCCCTGTAAACTACTTGTAATTGTCATTTTCATCTGTTAATCTGTGGTGTTGACCATAACTATGTCCATGGAACCAGGAGTTCTTGTGGTATTAGATGCTCATCCAGGAGGAATCGTATTCAAAGATCTTATACCAGAATACGCCGACTTCGTGAGAACCATATACGAAGGTTATTCACTTGTAAAATTTCCATCTTTCTTTTTTTTTTTTGAAGGAAATAACTTTATTGAATGATTTTACAGTTGCCTCTGCTTCTTTGGGTTTCTGCAGATGATTTTGGGGAAGTTGCAGTGGATGTCAACTATTTTAATGTGGCAAATGCAGAGTCTGAGGAGAAGATATTCATTTGTTGAACAAATATATATGCTGCTCAGCATTTTAATTTCATATGTCTAGAATTCAAATTTGATCATTTTTCACACAAGGAAATACACCACAACAGAGTGCAAAAGATTACAAGTTGCAACCAGAACAAAAGGCAAAGTCATCAACAATTACAAAATGGAGTAAAATACTTTAGTATGGATAATGCCTGCTTCTGCGGGACGGACTTCTTGCATTTTTCATGACCAATGCGCTAGAAATCCAAGATCGATTTGGTTCTGATGAAGACTCATCCGACAACCAGCAACATAGTCGACCGTCTTCACCACCTGTCCATCCAAAAATGCCTGGAATTTTTGTGGAAAGGATGTTTGCTCTTGATACTGGTAACACTGACCTCACAACTCCTGAATGACCACCTCCCAGAATTGCTTCTGGGGATCTGATTGTTCTAACTCCATTGAAGTTAACAGGAAAGTAACCCAAAACACCTGCACCCGTGCCTCCTATTGCCCACAGCCTATCATCGACTCCAGAATAATAGCACTCGACAAAATAATCTACCTGAATGAGATTGAACGGACATGATTACCAAACACCTTAAATCCCTACTCATGCATTATGCTGTTTAATGAAAGACATCTATATGATATCATAAAAATGGGCAGCAACATTCTCATTATACAAATCGACAGAAGGCAAAGCATACTTGATCCAAATTCCAGCTCTCAGAAGCTAATGTCCGAGCATCAGGAAAATCAGCTACCAACCGAGCATCCGGCCAATCCCACACGCTGGAACAAATATGTATTAAAATTATGAGAAAAAAGATTAAGAAACACACATCCAAACAATAACTCAACCACCATATCTCAATAATGAACGGGTATAAGATCACCTCAATAAAAAAAGAAGAAGAAAGATCACCTCATTGTTTCAATGTGTGTCAGACACCAAAGCCTATGATTGGTCTCCCCAAAGAATCCCACTTTCGATATTGAAGTGCCAACGTTCATAACCTGCAAACCAAGCTCAGAGTCCTAAGTACATAGAATTGACTCCAATAAATGCAGAGAGGTATTTCCACAATAAAATAATAATAAGTGCTACTAGTCATTGGGAGTTTTATTAGTTGATCAAGTTTTTGAATTGACATAAAAGGATGATAACAGTGAAGAAAAATGCCAGGCCTACAGTAAACCTGCAAGTTTTCAAATGGGAACAAGTACACTTTTTAACGTCCAACAACAAAATGACAAAGGGCTCCCACTTACGGATTCTAAATGATCTTCATCGTCAATCTGACCCTTGGTATCGAAGACACAAATCAATCCATCTACAGATGCAGAAATTAGCTTGCTTGGGTTATTGGGAGCAAATTGTACCTAATAATCACCAATATTTGCAAATCCTCAGAAAAATTGAAATGCAGATTAAACATAATGAGAGGAGCAGAAAACTATACTTATAATCTAATATTATTTTACCAACAAAATTAAATTGTCAACCAGCTGCAGTGATCATTTAAGAAAACCATTTAAGGCGACCAAAAATTATACTGCATTTTGATTGTTTCTTTACCAAATTTTAAATCCTATACCTCATATCTTTCCATATACAGATGTGAAACACATCGTATGCTGAGTGTATCCATTAATATGTTTTTACAAATCAAACTCATAAGGGGAAATAGAGGATAAAGAGACCTGGGTGACATCATCAACATGTGACTCCTCCAAACATGCAATCTGTTTACCATTTCTCCAATCCCAAAAGGGAATCTGCAAAACACTGAATGGGAGAAGTCAGACACAACCATAGTAACAAATATAAAGAAAACTCAAAATTTTTTCCTTAAAAAAAAGTCGATCTAAAGGATATTCTTGTAGTAAAGAGAAAAACAGAACTTGAGTGATGTAGTGTGCGATAGAAAATAGGCAAGTTCCTTGAGACCAATGCAATATGCATCTTAAGAAAACATGTTTTTACTTCTAACCACATCACCAAAAAGACTTGGATTATATTAAAAATACAGCTAGGTTTATTTTCAATCAATTCTCACCAAAAGCCAAGAAAAATAATGTACAATATCTTCAGAAACTAAAAACATAAAATTAAAAAAATGAAGAAGATCAGGGGAGAAAAATAAAATAAAAGATTCAAGCCAATCAATGATTTGATAAGTGATATCATCATCAGCACGCCACTCTTTTCTCTTAATAATAACATTGACTTGTAAATTTCTAACACTTCTATATGGAAAAAAATTCTAGTAATAATTAAAAATTCATTAGCTACTAAACATTAACATCTGAAAAAACAATCAGAATACAGATTCTTCAGAAAAATATTGCAAAAACGAACTTAAGGAAACATACCCGTGCATTACATCCTGCAGCAAGCAGATTATTAGATGAGCCACCAAATGAGAAGCTAAATATCTCCAACGAGGATCCGAATTTTAATAATGAAACCTAGGTTTGACATTATGATTAATTGATTACATACAAGCAAATGCAGGAAACGAATTGGTACACTACCTAGCAAAGAACAAAATATAAGTGTGAAAGTAAAAATTTGAATCCTCCCAAGAAGTCTGCTCTGACCTCTTTCAATGTTCTTGTATCCCATGCCCTGACAGTACCATCAGAGGAACAAGAATGCAAAATGTGCACAGATGACGGGACAAAGAACGATATCTCATTGATTCAGCCCAGTGTGGCCTTTGCACTCCCCCAAATACTGTCCGGTAGCTGGGGAATAAAACTTGATCACATTTGTTGATAATGATACAGCCAAATTTGATACCTCTGGGCTATTCATTCAAACACATTTAGTTGTCAGACAAATTCAAAAAATCCAACAATCTAACAAATGAATACAGGGAGAAAATGTATTTAAGCAAGAATTCCACTACAAATACCACTTAAATGCAGAACATATGGCACTCCCATTCCATCATATCCAATAGTATAAAACATACAACTTAAATACAGTAAATTAAGCACAAAGTAAATAAGATAAATAATAACAAGGTCCGATTGTGCTCAATTTCAACTAACGAGTACTAATATAAAAGATGGAAATTTAACATTTTTTGACTGAAAACTATACAAAAGAACATAAATTTGTGAAATTCAACAGCCTATTGCATATGAGACAAATAGTGACAAACTAAAAGAAAAAATGATCGCAACAATGGGCACATATGAAGTGTTTGGCGAGCTGAAAAATATAGAAGGTTGAGAATGGACGCTTCGAATACCAAGAAGCGATCTGGAAGACGTAGTCGTCGGCGAAACTGGTGTGGATGGTGTTCTTCACGCCGAGGCGTTTGAAAGACGGGCCCTCGTCCATCTCCACCTCCATCTCGACCATTTCTTCTCCCTCCATCGTTATCGTCGGTCTCCAACCCGTCGTCGGAGCTACACGGCCACCTTGCCGGCGGCCGAAGCGTGCGGTGGCGGCGGCGGGGTTTCAAGGTTTTCGCGAAATGCGCCGCCGCAGATAAAGCGGGTAACGGACAAACGACTCTGTCGGTCCACTTCTGAAATGGACCACCTTTCTGTCCGGATAACAAGAATTACAAGATTTTACAGGTCAAAGTGAAAATAGAATAGAAAAATTGGTAATATTTATAGTAATTAGGAGTGGGAACATATATAAATAAAATAAAATCAAAATAAATTACAAAAAATAAATATTTTTTAAATATCAAAATTATCCTTGAATTAAAAAAAGTGATGGCCCGTACGTCCCCCCAAGCCCCCACCGAAAAAATAAATTTGACCACCAACGGGTTAGAAGTGGCTAAATTCAACTATCATCAATCATAAGGTGACCCGATTGAGTTGCCAACATTTTCTTTCTTTGTGGGGGGTGCGCAACCACGATGATGGGTGACTAGCCGGCCACTTTGACGATGATTGTGGTGGTTGGCCAGCCACTCCTCAAGATGGGGCAACTAGATCCAATTGCCCCATGGTTAGGGGCGACCAAATGGCTGATCCATTTTGGGGGGTGGCTTATTGCCAACATAGGGACGGGCGGTGCAAACTGCCCTTAATTTTTTTCTTTTTCATTTTATTTTATTTTTTCCTTTAAAGGTAGTTTTAACATGTTAATTAAATTTCCCTTTTTGATAATTTGCTTTAATACTCACTCTGTCAAGTAATATAAAAAATTCCTCACATTTTTCTGTTAAAAAGCTCAATAATCTAAGTTTTTATCTACTCTTATCTATCCCCTAATATTAAAGCATTGAAGCTTTTTTGCTTTCACCGCATTTTAGCCTTTCTTATGTCAAAGTTAATTCTGACTCAATAATATGAGCCATTAATACTTAATTAATTTTAAATTATAATTATAAATATTTATTATTAGGAAAGTGTTGACTATAATTCAACACAAATTAGGAAATATGAAAATATTAATATAGTTTAATATATTTATAATTATACTATCAAATTAAATTTTGTTACTTAACGATATACTTAAGTTAGATTTTTACCTATTTTATATATTCATTTATGGATTGTTATTTCTTATTAACAAACTTAGAGCATAATTTTAACCGAATTAAAAATCTTTAAATAATATATTTTATTTATCTATTAAAAAATTTTACATATTGAAATTATTTTGTTGATATTTGTGTGTAACAATATTATTTGTTAAATATAAATAAATATTCATTAATTTATTTAAAAGTAATATCATAATAATTATAAAATTAATTTTGTATATTTTTAATATATATATTATTAATTAATTTTACATATACCTCACGCATCACGCGGGCCGTTGACTATCTATTTTTATCTACCTTCTCTTTTAAAGTAAAGAATGTTTCTTTTACCACTTTAATTGTAGGTTTTCCATTAATAAGTTATCTTAAAAAATTATAGTAAATATCTTGATAAACAACAGAACTAAGATTTTTCTAATTAACAACAAAATTAAGATTCAAAGTCACAAAATTAAATTTTTAATAAATAGTCAATCTCCAAAAATAACAATAAACTTTCTAATTAACAATAAAACTAAGATTCAAATAAATATTGAGTCTATTAAATCACAAAATCATTTTTTTAACAAATAATATTTTATTCTTATGTATTAGATTTCAAAATATATGTGATATATACA
Organism: Piper betle; assembly: GCA_033002965.1. NCBI lineage: Eukaryota > Viridiplantae > Streptophyta > Magnoliopsida > Piperales > Piperaceae > Piper > Piper betle. The sequence goes on from JAURVB010006878.1 coordinate 125,027, forward strand.
AAAATATATAATTAATAATAACAAACTTCTATTATTATCAAAAATATTTAATAAACAAAGTCTATCTTCATATTTTTTGGATAAATCAATTTATACAATGCATGCGCTTTATGCTGGAACCTTGGCTAGTATTAATAAAATGGGAACTCGATAATGACCTGAGATTATAAATAGAAGACTTGGCCAATCAAAATATGAATTTTTTTAAAAAATATATAATAAAAATGCTTCCTACATAGGGTCACGACTAACCAAAATATTAAAAAAATCTAAAAAATATAAATAAAATACTTACTACATTAGGTCATAGATTCAAATCTCGGTGCAATTTCTTAAAAAACAATGAAACAATTTTCAATGTAGAATATAATATGTTCAAAACTGGCTAATTTAAACTTCTAACTTCCTAATAATAAGATTATATTTAAGTGTATTGAAAACAAAATATAATAAAAAATTAAATAATTTTAATTCATCTTTTCATTTAAACAATGCATATCTTTTAAAATCTGTCCTAGACTACACACTAAAATATTAAATTATTATTGTCTCTTGTAACTCTTATTTTTTACTATAAGCGATGGAATCGTCCAGTGTGATATATAAAAAATAATTGATTTGAAAACGTTGTAAGTAATAAAATATCACATTATTTATTTCACACGTCCAAGGGATCGAAACAAAATCATATCTTTTACATATCCACTTAGTTTATCGACTACTGAAAAAATAATACAAGAAAAGATGTCTTCATAAACGATAGAAAAAGAATCCCAAGAGGACCTATATAATAATTAGGTTTATATAAATAAAAAAATAAGTGATGTGTAACACCCCAAATCGGTCTTACTTCGCAAACCAAACCGGTATGTTTCAAGCACCCGATTAAATCGGCTAACTCGAATAAACCTACTCTCGGTATCTTAAGATAGAAGATAATCATCATGACGAAGGAATAAAATACAAAGAACTTAACATGCTACTATATGAATGCCATGTCAACCAAGTCAAACTAAATCAATCAATTAAGATAAAAATCAATAAAACTTCAAACAAAACAGAAAGAATGCCCCCTAAAAGTATAATAAGGGTCAACCTGTTCGGTTATAGATAATATAACTATTTAACAAAACATTCACACTACTTTTATTCAACTGTATAATTTATTACTGTGTTGAATCTTAACTCGACTGCTAATGTACATGTCTTAATTTGGTCTTAACCCCTTAGGTCATTCTCCTTCACATTTAAACTACAAAACTGGGTCTTGACCTGCCTAATTTAAATTTCAAAACTGGGTCATTCTCATTCATATCATGTCATCATGATCTGTATTTCATTTCCAAAATCTAACTATCACCACATTTTCATCATAACATTATATTATTAGTAAAATAACAAAATATTCTAACATCAATGCATGTGTGTCCAAAAGATGTCGATGCTCCTCCATCCAAACTATCACATCCAACTCTTAATCATCACCTACATATAATGAAAAAATACATCAGTAATAAGTGTTACTACTTTAAATATATCTATATCAAATTGGCTATGAGAGCTAACTCTTATGTGAAGAAAAATATTTTTTATCTTATACTGAACTCTTTAAAGGGCATCTACTGAGGAGCATTGGGTTGTAGAGCTGGTCGCATCCTAAATTGACTAAACTGCAGATGCGTCTCTCAGCATTTTTTCATTTTTTTCTAATTCCTTGGAACTACTAGTATATCCTAAACCCTTTCCTATCCTCTATATATTTGCTCACCCTAAGCACGAAGGCCGAGTACTCTCAGGCATCACCTTTAGTACCCTTTAAACCACATGTCCGGATGTGCGTTATACTAAATAGTTCCTGTAAACCTCCGTGTTTGCCGAGTGTGAAAAACTCAAAACGCACAGTCATTAGGATCCCTCAAGAATGGAACAATACTCTTACTAATCTAAAGATCGCTATGAGTGTCATGTGCACCCGCTTATGGTACATGCGAATTGATTTCACTATCTCTCGTCTCACTAAAAATGCGATAAAATTATATATATACACTTAGGAAGGGTTATATATAATAGGCCCGAAGACAACTTATAATGGATCTTATTTTCGAAATTATACTCGAGGAATGTCATCATCGAGGGTTATTAATCTGAAAAACCATTCGACTGAATGACTTGAGTTAAGTGAGATCCAATAAAACTTCACTTAACCCGTCATACAAATAATAAATCAAATCACACAAAATAGAGTGATAAATCAAGGGTGAGTCCTAAACAGACCTAATAGACACTCCAAACGAGGCCACACATCTAGGCGGTGTGGTCCTATTCCGTACCTACATATTAAAACTAAATACTAACACCTATTCTATCTATGTGATGCATCTATGATATGAATGCATATAATTATAATCCCACTCACTAATCAGTTCAATCACATTACTCACATCTTTAACAAAATCATATACACCTATATAACGAAACAACAACACCTATACTAACATGATTTAATCATCCTTTTCGATTGCAATCTATTAACTTACTGTGGTAATATCAATATAAATCATGAATTCATCGTTTCATCATTCTAATTCATGATAACATAATCCAATGCTATATATAACATGTTGTAGTCAAATTCAATACTACTATTAACCACTAATTCATATATTACCCTAATAAAATGAATCTAAGGTTTCTAATTATACTTTAATCATGACATTCGTAATCAATTATGATCAACAACACCTTAACACAATTTAATTTGTCAATTGCATGTATAATTTCCTGATGCTATCCCTTTAACATTTCCATGCAAACAACTCACATTTAGTCATCCCAATCAACTATCAATCAAATTATACTGTTTGTAAAATTAATACCTAACTTCGTATTTTCTCTAATTCAAAGTAATAAATATTAATTATCATAATTTAATCATGTTATGCTATCTACGATTATAAACTAAAATCAAATTGATCGGTAGTAACGTATACCTAATATCAGCTTAGACGATGGTGAGGCTGCGGTAGCCGTCGGCATGGATATCACTCGACCAAGGGGAGACTCAGCGAGGGTTGGGCTAGCCCTGAAGAAGGCATCTGGCCGAGGCAATGATCGGCGGGTCTCGATGGTAGCGGGTCACGGGCGAGGGCCTCATAGGGTCTGTTTGGTGAGGGTGAGGGTGAAGGAGAGAATTTGGCAGGGAGGAGATGACCGACCGGCGGCAACGGCTGCGCATCACCGGTGATGGCAAACAGAGTTGGCTAGGGCATAATGGAAAGGGGTTTGGCTAGGGAAAGATGGGGGGAAAGGAAGAGGTGAGTGGTCTGAGTGTGAGGTCTGGTTGGCAATCCAAATATATTGAGTTTTTGAACGTTCCGCATCATGCATAACCCAATCAAATTACCTACGCATGGAATGCACTCTTGGATGACAGAGGATGAATTACACCATTGATTGCTTTTAATCCTGCTCAGACAAAGAAAATCTATGCAGTTTCCACAACCATTGATTTAAGTGGGTGACAAAGTAAGTAATCAAGAAACGCTGTCCTGTAAATGACAGTTCATTGGAATGATAAAGCTATGAATGGAGATGAATGCACCCACCCAAATTCCACTTGAAAGCCTTCGAAGCCAAAAATGCCTCCAGGAAAAAATATAAGAGTGAGTAAAAATTTGAATTCTCCCAAGAAGTCTGCTAACTTATTTTCAATGAACTTAGTGTACAACAACAGAAGTGCTAATTCAATGATTAAAATGTTGAAACAAGCAGGAATCAAATCAAAGTAAGGAAGATGAAATGAACAAAATGCAATCAGAATACGCAATAAGGAATTGCCAGATTAACCCAATTAGAGTAAAGAACGACCAATCAACAGTAGTAGATATCGGTGTCAAAAAGTCCAATCAGATTATATCATTAAATAATAACATAACAACTACATTAAATTAGAGTAGAGAACAGCCAACCAACAGCAGTCAGATACCATCCAAATGAAATCAGATCACACAAAATGGAATCATCACATAACATAACAAGTAAATCAAACTAAAGTACAGAACAACCAATCAAAAACAGTGAAAAAAACAACGAAATGCAATCATATTAACCAAAATGGAACGGTTAGATAACAAAACAAGCACATCAAATTAGAGTAATCAGAAAGAAAAACAGATCAAATTACCTACGCAAGGAATGCGCTCTTGGATGACAAATAGGATGAATTACACCATTGATTGCTTTGAATCCGGCTCAGACAAAGATAATCTATGCAGTTTCCACAACCATTGATTTAAGTGGGTGACAAAGGTAATCAAGAAACGCTGTCCTGTAAATGACAGTTCATTGGAATGATAAAGTAATGAATGGAGATGAATTAAAGCCTTTGAAGCCGAAAATGCGTCGGGTAAAAAAATATAAGTGTGAAAGTAAAAATTTGAATTAAGAAGTCTGCTCTGACCTCTTTAAATGTTCTTGCATCCCATGCTCTGACAGTACCACCAGAGGAACAAGAATGCAAAATGTGCACAGATGACGGGGCAAAGAACGATATCTCATTGATTCGCCCAGTGTGGCCTTTGCACTCCCCAAATACAGTCCGGTTGCTGGGGAATAAAACTTGATCACATTCGTCGATAATGATACCGCCAAATTCGATACCTCTGGGCTATTCATTCAAACACATTCGGTTGTTAGACAAATTCAAAAAATCCAACAATCTAACAAATGAATACTGGGAAACAAATGTGATTAGGCAAGAATTCAACTACAAATACCACATAAATGCAGAACATATGGCACTCCCAGTCCATCAAATCCGGCCGGCGGCGGCGGCGGGGTTTGCAGGGTTTTCGCTAAAATGCGCCGCCGCAGACGAGGCTGGTAACGGACAAACGACTCTGTTCGGTCCACTTCTGAAATGGACCACCTTTCTGTCCGGATAACAAGAATTACAAATTCTACTTGGGTTTTATTTTTATTTTCAATGTCATAAAATAAGAATAAAATTTTTATCCCATAATTTACTGTTGAGTAAAATGATAAAAATATTAGAAATGTAAAGTAAGATTTTTACGGGTCAAAGTGAAAATAGAAAAGGAAAATTAGTAAAATTTATAGTACTTAGAGTGGGAACATATATAAATAAAATAAAATCAAAATATATTATGAGAAAATAGAAATTTATTTAAAATATCAAAATTATCCTTGAATTAAAAAAAAGGACTGATCGACCGTTCATACATCCCCCCAAGCCCCTACAAAAAAAAATTAACCATTGTCTGCCCGATGACACCGGTGGGTTAAGAGCGGCTAGATTTAGTTGTCTTCAACCATGGGGCGACCCGATCTGGTTGCCCATAAACCCATCATCTACAAGCGGCATGTTTTATTTTTCTCAGTGGGGGATGGGTCAACCCTGATGATGGGTGGCTAGCCAGCTCTTGAAGATTATCGCAGTTGCCCAACCAGCCTATCTTAATGATGGTAGCCAAATCCAAATGCCCTATGGTCGGGGTGACCAAATCCATCTTAGGGAGTGGCTAGATTACGGCCAACATAGGGGCTAACCCCCACTAATGGCTGTTGCAAATCACTTCTAATTTTTTTTCTTTTTCATTTTATTTTATTTTTCTTTGGTAGTTTTAACATGTAAATTAAATTTCCACATTTTTTTATAATTTGTTTTAATACTCACACTATCAAGTAATATAAAAATTCCTCACGCTTTTATGTTAAAAAGCTCAATAAGCTAATTTTTTATCTACTCTTAACTATTTGCATTAAACAAGAACCTTGGCTAATATTAATAAAATGGGAACTCGATAATGACTTGAGATTAAAAACAGGACACTTGGCTAATCAAAATACGAAAAAATCTGAAAAATGTAATAAAAATGCTTCCTACATGGGGTCACAACCAATCAAAATACAAAAAAATCTAAAAACATAATATAAATACTTCCTAAATAGGGTCACAGATTCAAATCTTGCTTCAATTTCTTAAAAACGATAAAAAAATTTTTAATGTAGAATATCATATGTTCAAACCCGGCTAATTTCAACTTCTAACTTTCTAATAATAAGAGTATGCTTAAGTGTCTTGAAAACAAAATATAATAAAAAAATTAAATATTTTTAATTCATCTTTTCATCTAAATAATATATATCTTTTAAAATCCGTCTTAGACTACACACTAAAATATTAAATTATTGCCGTCTCTTTTAACTCTTCTTTTCGACTATTAGCGATGGAAACGTCCATTATGATATATAAAAATGATCGATTTGAAAATGTTGTAAGTAATAAAATGCCACAATATTTCTTTCAAACATGTCCAAGTGATGGTAAAAAAATCACATCTTTTACATATCCACCCAATTTATTGACTGTTGAGGAAATAATACAAGAAATAATGTCTTTATACACGATAGAAAAAGGATCCCCAAAGGACCTGTATAATAATTGGGTTATACAAATAAAAAAAGTAATGTGTAACACCTCAAATATAGTTTATTTGTGAATAAAATCGAAATGTTACGGGTCATCTAATTAGATCGGCTGACGCGAGCCTAACCCAAATGGACCTATTCTCGACGTTTTAAGATGGAAAATAATTATCATGATGGATGAATGAAATACTAGGAACTTAACATGATACTATATGAATGTCATACCAACCAAGTCAAACTAAATCAATCAATTAAGATAAAAATCAATAAACCCTAAAACAAAATGGAAAGAATGCCCTCTGAAAGTACAACAAGGGTCACCGTGTTAGATCATTCACAACATAACTATTTAACAAAACATTCACACAACACTTTCATTTAATTGTATAATTCATTACTGTGTTGAATCTTAACTCGATTGCTAATTTACATGTCTAAATTTGGTCTTAACCCATTTGATCATTCTGATTCACATTTAAATTTCAAAACTAGATCTTGACCCTCCTAATTTAAATTTAAAAATGGGTCATTCTCATTCACATCATGTCATTATGATCTAAATTTCATTACCACAATCTTACTATCACCACAATTTCATCATAACATTATATTATCAGTAAAAACAACAAAATATTCTAACATCAATGCGTGTGTGTGCAAGAAATGTCACTGTTCCTCCGTCGAGGGCTCGAGGCTAGCACATCCAACTCTTAATCATCACCTACATATAATAAAAATATACGTAAGTAACGAGTGTTACTAGCCTAAATATATCCATATTAAATTGGCCATGAGAGCTAACTCTTATGTGAAGAAAAATATTTTTATTTCTTATACTGAACTCTTTGAAGGACTTCTACTAAGGAGCCACCGGGTTGTAGACCCGGTCGCATCATAAACTAGACTAGAACTACTGATACATCTCTTAGCATTTTCTTATTTTTTTCTAATCCCTCAGGACTACTAGTATATCTTAAGCCCTTTCATGTCCTCTATATATCTGCTCGCCCTAAGCACGAAGGCCGAGTACCATAGGTAGTCACCTTTAGTACCCTTTAAACCACATGCCCAGATGTATGCTATACTAAATAGTTATCGTAAACCTCCATGTTCACTGGGTGTGAAGAACTCAAAACACTGAGTTATCAGGATCCTTCAGGAATAGAACAACACTCTTACTAATCTAAAGATCACTATTGAGTGTCACGTGCACTCACTTATGGTACATGCAAATCGGTTTCACTATCTCTCGTCTCATTAAAAATGTGATAAAATTATATATATAAGCTTGGGAAGGGTTATATATAATAGGCCCGAAGGCAATTTATGATGGATCTTGTTTTTGAAATCATACTCGAGGGATCTCATCATCGAAGGTTATTAATTTGAAAAACCATTCAGACTAAATGACTTGAGTTAAGTGAGATCCGATAAAACTTCACTTAACCCATCACACAAATAATAAATCAAATCACACAGAATAGAGTGATAAATCAAGGGCGAGTCCTAAACGGACCTAATAAAAGCTCCAAGTGAGGCCACACATCTAGGCGGCGTGGTCCTACTTCGTACCTACACATCAAACCTAAATATTAACGCCTATTTTATTTATGTGATGCATCTATGATATGAATGCATAAAATTATAATCCCAATCACTAATCAGTTCAATCAATTACTCACATCATTAATAAAATCATATACACCCATATAACAAAACAACAACACCTATACTAACACGATTCAATCATCCTTTTCGATTACAATCTATTAACTTACTGGGTAATATCAATCTAGATCATGAATTTATCATTTCATCATTTTGATTCGTGATAACATAATCCATGATTCCATCCATAATCCAGCGCTATATATAACGTATTGTATTCAACTATATATTACTATTAACTACTAATTCACATATTACCCTAATAAAGAAAATCTAAAGTTTCTAATTATACTTTAATCATGACATTTGTAATCAATTATGATCAACAACAACTTAGCAATATTCAATTTCCAATTGCGTGTATAATTTCCTCGATGCTATATCTTTTAACATTTCCATGCAAGCAACTCATATTTAGTCATCGCAGCCAACTATCAATCAAATTACACTATTTATAGAATTAATGCCTAACTTCATATTTTCTCTAATTCGATCAATAACATATCAATCATTATAATTTAATCATGTTATGCTATCCACGATTATGAACTAAAATCAAATTAATCAGTAGTTTTGTATACCTAATATCAACTCAGACAACGGCAAGGCCGACATGGCTATCACTAGGCCAAGGGGAGACTTGGCTAGGGCTGGGTTAGTCGCTGAGACTTGAAGAAGGTATCTGGCCGAGGCAACGACCGACCGGTGGCGATGGTAGTGGATCGCGGGTGAAGGGCTTATAGGGTCTATTTGGCCGGCGATGGGATGCCGATGGCAACCAAGTTGAGTAGGGTGGCAACTAGTTGGCTGGCGATGGTTTCCGGTGGCAAGTGTTGGAAGAGGTGGTGATGCTGGGAGGAGAAGAGAAGTATCGGGGAGAATAAAACACACGGGGTAATTTTGTAATTAAAATTTTACTCTCTCTTTAGAGTAAATAATACGAAATAAAACCCGAAAAATATAAAAAAAATATAATAAATTATCATAAAATAAAATAATAATGACCTAATACGACTATCATGACTCATCCACTCGGTCAGCATCGGCTCAACGGACGTAACTGAAAATTAACTCGATTCAACTCGTCAAATAAGTGACCAATTTACGATCTGGCTAATAAATCACTGGTTTTACACAGTGAATTAATAAATCAAATACAAGTTGGGTCAGCCTAAGATGTGTTAAGTGATAAAATCGTCCATTACCGTATATATATAAAATGATAGATTTGAAAAGTTTCTGCTGATTTTCGATTGGCCGGGAAAAGTTTCTCCGGAAATCCACCGCTTGTATAAAACGGAGTGGACTCGAAGCGACTTTGGGGAAGGTAGAAACTGGCCACGCCTTTGGTCCCCACCCCCACCCCATTTCTTGCTCCCGAAGCTTCACCCCCTTCTCCGGCCATGGCGTCGCCGCCGTCCACCGCCACCACCTCCCACCCCTCCAACTTCAAACCCTCCTCCCTCCCCGTCATGGCGCTCCGCGACAAGATCGTTGAAAAGGTCGCCGAAAATCGCGTCACCCTCATCATCGGCGACACCGGCTGCGGTACCTCCCCTTTCGACTGCGCCCGCTGCCGACGTTTTGCGCAAGCTGACTGCATTTTTGTTGATTTCGACTCATTTTGTTGATTTCTACTGCTGTTGATCGGTTGTTGTTTAATCTGTTTGCATTTTTTTTTGTTGATTTCGATCACTGTTTTTGTTGTTTTGTTGTTTGTACTACTGTTGATTGGTCGTTCTTTACTCTAATTGGGTTAATCTGACAATTCCTTATTGCGTTTTCTGATTGCATTTTGTTAATTTCATCTTCCTTACTTTGATTTCATTCCTGCTTGTTAATCATTGAGTTAGTATTTCTGTTGTTGTACACTGAGTTCATTGATGTATTTGTTGGTTTGTGAAATTCAATGATCTAAGAGAGAAGAATTCTCTATTCCGATAACTCCGTTTGGAGGAAATTTAGTATCGTATTTTGTGTGCTCAACCTAGATTGTCTGCTTTGGTGCTAGCATTTCATGTATTATGTTCGCATTTTTCTGATTTCTACATTTATTGCTTGGTTGTTCTTTATCTTAATTTGATGTACTTGTGCGTTCTCTCATTTTGTTGTGCTATCTAGAGATCCATTCATTCAATTAGCTTTTCTATTTTCCCTTAATATTGAGTTTGCTCATTGATTTGTTGGTTTGTGAAAATGATTGATGGAAAAGGGAAGAGCTCTCAAGTTCCACAGTTCTTTTTGGATGAGAATGAATATCCTATATTGTGTACACAACCTAGGAGGTTTGCTGTGGTCGCTATTGCTAGGACAGTTGCTAATGCTCGGAATTGTGTGCTGGGTGATGAGGTTGGATTTCATATTGGTCACTCAAAGTTGATGACGTCCAGGTACTGTTTATTTTATTTTATTTTTTGTAATTTTTATTCTCAACTTATTATAATGTTTATAGGATAGGATATTATCATTTGAATGTAACTTAAGTAAGACTATGATATGGTGAATTTTCTTATCTTCTAATGTTTGATGCCCTCTTGACTAAATCATTATATTTATCTCTTTATTTACTCATGTTATACAATTGATTTGCTGGAGAATTGATTTGTTTGGCTTCTTGCATATGATTTGATATATTGTGTCATTGGCTCATTGCTACTTTCAGGTGAGCAAGATATTTTGGTTTTTTTGGTAGTTATTATGGTTACAACCTTTAGTATTGAATTCTCAGGTCAAAGCTTGTTTTCAAAACTGCTGGTGTTTTATTGGATGAGATGCTTGACAAGGGTATTGATGCATTAAAATACAAAGTTATAATCCTGGATGAAGTACATGAAAGATCTGTTGAATCTGATCTTGTTCTTGCTTGCGTGAAGCAATTCATGGTCAGGAACCACAACTTGAGGTTTGAAGGACAAGATTCTGGATTGTTACTTCATCTTTTATATTCTAAAATATACAGTTTTTTTTTCACTTTATTTTAATTTAATGTGTATTATGTTTATTGAAGGTTGGTCTTGATGTCTGCTACTGCAGACATTACAAGGTACAGGGATTACTTTAAAGATCTTGGTAGAGGAGAGCGGGTTGGAAGTCCTTGCAATTCCTTCCTCTTCTCAGCAAGCAATATTTCAACGCCGAGTACTATATCTTGAGCAGGTTCGGAATATATTTGCAGTACATCTTACCCCATATCTTGGCAAGTTGCAAACTCTTGATGCAAATACATGCACACTGTTTGTTTTCCGTTCTTTACTGTCTTTTTAATCTGAAAATCATATTCCAAAATTGTTTGTTCCTTGATGATAATTCATAAAGAGATGCTGGATAATAGGAACAAGGCATCCACAAATGCTGCTTGCTGTTATCTATGGGAATTGAGCCGATGAATATGCCATATCAAATGAAAATGTACACATTGAAACGATTTACCATCAAGTAGAGTGGCGGAATAGGATCATTTGGAATTGGGCAGATGATAATGGTAATAATAAGAGATACAGAAAAATATGATAGATACCCATGATTTGTGCTACATAAGCTGTAAGGCACATTGATGAGTGTATCTTTTGTACTTTATCTCTCAAAAGCAATTTATTTGTAATCATTTGGTAAGAAAAATCATGAATGAGCTTTTCAGTCACCATATTCAATTTAATTTCAATAAAATGCTGGTTTTGATGTTTAGCATTACGTATGATAAATGGTTACTCATTGGAAATTAATTTTAGATATTCCAATAACTGTTTTCAATTGTATTGTATAGCTTTGGTCCCTAATTTCAATTCTTTGGTAGTAGGTGGATGATAAAGAAGAAGAAGAAGATTTTACTGGCTTTGGTATTTGTATTCTTTATGGGAACTGTCTCGACTATTGTCCCAGATAATTTAGATCTTGGCATTGTGCTAGACCAATTATACAAGTAGCGAGTATTACATGATTTTTTCCTAACAAATATCAATCTCATGTCATGATCTGTCTGACCATTTTAACAAGAATTAATGATTTTTTGAGCAGATAACTGAGCTTCTTGGGAAAGACATAGAATCTGTGGAAACCCAATGTCAGTTTACTGTAAACCCTTTATCTGTGGATGCTACTATCAAACCTGATACACTGATTTATATTCGTGATTTACTGCTACACATACATGAAAGTGAGCATGATATAGAGAAAAGTATACTGGTTTTTCTACCCACTTATTTGTCGCTGGAGCAAGAATGGTCTCTTTTACAACCACATGGTTTGTCTTTTCAAATTCACATATTACATAGTAGTATTGACATCCAAAAAGCACTCACGGCCATGAGAATTTCGAGACAAGCACGAAAGGTATAGACTTAAACATTTTAATTGTCCAATCAAGTTCTTAGGATACATTAGGATGATATATGCTGTTCCCTTTTTTGATCTTTTGTAATTATAAAGTAGGTTATACTGGCCACCAATATTGCTGAGTCATCTGTCACTATACCTGGCGTTGCATATGTTATCGATTCATGTCGTACATTGCAAGTCTTTTGGGACTCTATTGGGAAGCGGGAAACATCTGAACTTGTTTGGATATCCAAATCTCAGGTGTATATTTATCTCTCAATTTTTAGGGTATGCTTATAGCAGCAAGGAATATTAAATCCACACTTTTTATTTTCAAGCTTATAAATAGTAAGTCAAAGTTACTGACTCATTGTTTGCCTTATCAGACAGTTATTTTTTAGCATTCAGAAATAAAATTTTCTTCTAATGATTTCGTCTTCTTGTTAAATTTTAAATTTGTTTGGCTTCTTCCCAAACCTCTACAGGCTGAACAGAGAAAGGGGAGAACTGGAAGAACTTGTGATGGTGAAGTTTATCGGTTGGTTACTCAAACTTTTTACAATAATTTAAGCGACCATGAACAGCCTACCATATTGCGCCTATCGCTGAGGCAGCAAGTGCTTGCCATATGTTGTGCAGAATCTAGAGCCATCAATGATCCAAAAAGTACAGAATTTACGTTGTATTATTTGTCTTTATAATTTTTCATGCTTGTGTCCATGTTTGATTCTCTTTTTCCTAGCATAAAGCATTAATACTTTGAACTTTCATGAATAGAGGAAGCTATACTCAATGATGGCTTATTGCACCTTAGTGCTGTAATCAACATCACTGAAGATTCACAGCGTAATTTATATAGAAATATGGCATGTAGCATTTGATATTGCCATAATTTTTAGCAGGATTTTCTTGCATTACTACCTATGTTGCTCATAAGTTAATAATATTAATTTTTCCTTTTGAAAATTCAAAACTGGGAAGTATCCTACTTATTTTGTTGGCTGTTGGGCAGGCGTTGTTTTGAATTATTCTTTATGTGTTCTATTATTTGCTTTTTTAATTTGAGATTCCAATTCCATCTTTTTTTCTTGTTAAGGTTTTTAATAAAGGAAAGCTTACTAAATGTTAGTTCTGTGGTTTGCTTATGGACGTTATTTATACCAGCAAGCTTAAAGTGCGTATTTGGTGTATTCCTGTAAGGTATATGCAAAGTAATGAATGAGCATACAAACTGTGAATGATTTGTTGATATTGTGAGCTAGCTGAAAGTGGAATTTGAGCTATAGCTCTAAGTCCAAGCAGATCTCCTTTTTTGTTAGCCTTAGGTTTCCAGAAGCCGTTGTCTGTAAATAGGTGTAATTTACTTAATCTTGAATTTTTTATTTTGCATGGATTTAACAAGTCTTTCATCTTAATATTTATTTAAGGTTTTATTTTTCTAGTCCTGATGCAGAAGGCTCTTGACCCACCAAACCAAGATGTGGTTGAGGATGCAGTTAATCTGATGGTGTCCATCCATGCACTAGAGAAACCAGTCTCTCAAAGGGGGCGGTATGAACCTACATTCTATGGCAGACTACTAGCAGGTCTTAGACTTTCTTTTGATGCCTCTATACTTGCATTAAAGCTTGGGTCCATGGGTCACCTCCGGGAAGGAATTTTGCTTGGTGTCCTTGTAGATGTGAACCCTTTACCCATTATTCAACCTTTTGGAGACAATGTTGCGGTTAGTTTTGAATCTCAAGTATGAATGGTGTGTGACAATGAACATTGGAATATTTACTTTTCTGGTTTAAATGCTTTTGTATAGTTTGCAGAAAACTTAGGTAACTATTTCGATCAAGGAACTAATCAAGGCATATTACCGATAGGGAAGAAGGAAGTAATATCTATGGCAAATTTGTGTGCCTTCCAGTTCTGGCAGCGGGTTTTCAAGGTAGATATTTTTTAGTCATTGTTCAGCTGTGCAGATGAAGGGTAGATTATAGTTTTTCGAGGTTCACTGGGAACTAATGGAACCAGTTAGGAAGAAACACAGTACATGATCCTATACTGAACCAATTCTAACTTCGGTATTTTTTCTTCTTTTTCATTTTGACATTTTATGCTGTGTGGAAGGATAAGCACCGCCTAGAGCAGTTGAAGCAAACTTTGAACAAAAATGTTGAGCCAACAACAAGACATTCAATTATTTTCAAGGTGGAAGAAGACTGGTGCCTTGTTCACAATCTTGTTCAGACATCTCTCCATCAGATCTCTGATATGTGTAAGTGTTCTTTACTTCAATGAAGCATGTCATCATGTTTCTAGTGACTCTTTTTTTTTTGTAGAAATATGATGGTTTCTGGTATTTATTCTATTGAATGTAGCGGATTACAACAACTTAACAGAAAATTTGATAAAATTTACTTTAATGTTTGTACGTTCTTCAGGTATGTAGATACCTCTGAAATAGGATGGTGAATGGATACTATTAGATGTGATTACAGTTACATATGATGATCGTGAATGTGGTTTAAAAAATAAGACAATTTTGAACACAGAAATCCTAGCTGACAAGTTTGGCAGATGTGATTGATCAAATTTTTCATAGGGCTTGATGGGGAATGTTAAGGAAAAAATGGTCTATATTACCATTTTCATGTTCAGTTCAGGGCCATAGTAGTTGCGGACCCTTGTAAGTGCTTACAAGATGCTGATTGAATGCGTAATTGTATGCAGTGGATTTTATATGAAATTGTCTGGAAAAAATGAAATTCCTATATAGCCAAATTGGAATAGCTTTACTGATATGCCATCGACCAAGTCACAATTTTAAGTAGCTGTGTTGGAATTTCATATTTATTGGTTTTGTCACTATCCTTATGGTAAAAGTTGGCTTTGCATTTGGTTTGTCTAGATGATGATGCCTTGGATGCATTACACCGATTTCGTCCCAATTTTTTGGCTGGTCCACATGAACCTCTGTCTTGTTATGGGCCTTACAATTTCAACCATGTATGTCTCTTCCAGGAGGAATTGGCTTGCTTTCTTGATGGAGAAATGAAGTGTCAATGCCTTTCTGTTCCTTATATTTCTTCCAATGACTTTAAAGCTAATGATTTTGCTGAAAAGTTAGTTGCTGCTGTTAAGCAGGTATTATGGTGCAAAGGCTAGTGATTTGCAATTTTCAGTATCTCTTCCAAAATTATTCAGTTATTTGACTGCACGATTTAGCAGATACGAATGCAACAAATAGAGCCAGATGTGAAACATCAGCATGTAGACAACGGTGTTTCTACTGTTATTGATGAACGTGATCTTTGCAAGTTCTTTGCTAGTGGGTTATGTGTCAGAGGGAGTGAATGCAATTTCTCTCATTCTCTCCAAGCCAAGAAACCTATGTGCAAGTTCTTTTTTCTTTCCAGGTAAAGTTTTTCTGTGACAATGGCAAATAGATTAGGAAAGTCCTGAGCATAGGAGAAGTCATAAAAGAAAAAATACTAGAAGTGGTAGGACTGACTACTGAGCTAAAGACTCCTAAAAATCAAGTAGTAGACTGAAACCAAGTTGGGAAATATAATTGAAGGACCTTTCTAATTGCAATTGATCTAATACTACAATCAAATGCCTATTTGAAGTAGATTGCTTAATGTAACACTTTGTAAAATATGGTTTGCACTGCGTCAGTAACTGTTCTAGTAATTTAACTTGTATTTTTGTATTTTCATTTTTCGTGTTAACTGGCATGCTGGAGTTTTACTTTTTGACACTCATTGGTATGAAAATGTTTGGCAGGGATGTCGTAATGGAGATTCTTGTTTCTTCTCACACAGTGAAGAACCGTCAGCTTTATCTCTTCGCAGTCCATTGTTCTGCTCCCCAGAAGATGAAGATTTATCGGTCAATTTTTCACAATTGCTACCAAGTGGCACTGATATCTCTTTTCTGGTGATCGATGATGATCCTCCTTGCAGTTTCTCTGCAAATTTATCCCGCCATTGTGGCTCAGCCAAGATTATTTCAACCACATCACAGCCTTGCCAGCCTGATTTTGTACCCCCAGAAAATGTTACCGTCCTTTGGAGGCATTCTCATCCCTCCCAGCTGATAGTTGGAGCAGAAGGCATGAAAACTATTACATGGGATAATGTGAAATATGTGCTATGGTTTTTGAAGTTCTCGGCATATGAAGAAAATGTAGAAGCTCTCCAACTTCGTGTCCAATCATTTTTTGAGCATATTTCAATAAAGCTTCTAGCAGATACTTTATATGATGTCCGCGTTATTCTGACAATGAATAATATTAGATATGCTCAGCTAAAGGTATGATGGTGAACAATCATGGAACAGTTGATGTTTTATTTCACTTGGTTTGGATTTTTTAGTCTCTCCTTAGAACTTGAGAGTATTGCTTATGTGTTCATTTATTGCAATCTTGATGTTGGAGCATCTAGTCGTAAGATGTGCGTTGGTATTAAAAAGCTGTTATAATTACGATTCTCTTATTAGTTGTTCGTGTTTTTATGATCCTGTTAGCTTTATGATAATGAATGGTATTTAGAGAAGTAGTATTAATGATTAGAAGTCCATAAATGTGTGATAGATTGGTAGATGTAAACTGATTCTGATGGGAATAAGCTTTACACTTTTGCCTATTGGTCCACCTTCTAATATTGCTTTGCATGGGCTTCAGGTTGAGAAAATAGCAAGGGATTGCTTTTTCCATCTGACAAAGTCGTTCATATTCGACGAATCTACTTTTGGAAACTTTGGCGACCAATATATTAAGAAGCCGATGCAAATTTCAAGGCCTGTATCATATATCTTTGATATGTACCCACCGTCGGATATCCAGTTTGGAGACTACTCCACTGCACTACACAAGAGTTTGGATTCGGATCCATAGTTTGTTGATTGGATTTAGCTCACCTGGATCTCAATTATTTGGGAGCAAGTGGACAACAATTAAGAAGAAAAGATTCATGGCCATAGTGGTGTCAGAAAATTATGTTTGTCTAATCAGTCAAGACTAGTTTCTGGAAATATCACGCTTTTGGTTGCTGTGAATTTTTGCAGCATCTTAAGGACGAGGGCATGTAAGGAAGTCATAGGCGCCTCTCATGAAGAGTACTTCTGAGGTAGTATTTAGTATTCCTTTTGGTATATGTATTATGTACAACTGAGACTTGGCCGTGCAACATTAGTCTAACTATGTTAATCCTATGTCAGAAGAAATTAGTTCTAATGACAAATTTGTGGAAGACAGGCAACAATCTGTTAAAGAATGTTGTTGGAACGGTTAGTAAATCCTCGCTGGGTCTGCATGCTAACACATTTGGTGGCGTTTCGATTGACAGTAGAACAATTGATTTGTCTCTCCATAAGACATGGTTGAAACAACAAGAGCTGGTTAGCTAATGAAACCTATGTGATACGAAGAGATGCTGTTTCTATTTATCGAATTTTCTGTCATATATTTAGCTATTGAACACTAATTTTATGTCAATCTCTTTCTCAAGTATTGTTCAAAGGCCAGAATCGAATGGTGGTTGAATTCAAATGCAAATGTAATTCTTTTGACTAACGTGAAGCTTGAACATCGAGTGGTTTGCTTGTTCATGCTTGGCAAATCGTGTATAGGATTCAGGGACGGCTCCGGATTTTGGTTCGTTCATTTTACAATAGAATTAGATGTGTGTGGCGTGAACATCGACTGTTGCATGATAGTTTTCCTTCCTCATGCCTGCTTGAAGTGGCTTCTATTGAAAACGCAATAGGTGAATTTGAGCGAACCACACGAAGGCCATGTTGTGATTGTTGCCTTCTTGTGTGTTCTTGGTTCTTGGTCTGGGGATGGGAGAGTGTGCAATGTGGGTTGGCAATGAATTCCTCTCTGCAGTTGGCGTTACCTACCAAAACCATTTTTTAGTTTTCACGAATATGAGGTTGTCTCTTGTTAGCCAAAACGTACATGAACGCAGCATTGTGAGTGAAATTCTTGTCGTGTTAAAGTAGAGCATTTGGTGCGTGTATTATGTGAATACACAAATGAACAAATGGTGTGTTGTAGGTATGCATCTCTTTGTGTTTCTTCTCCATGTGTTTGTCGCCGGCTAACAGTGGCCAAGATATCTAAGCAATCCATCACCTACTTCTTTCATTTGCCCCTTGCTTGCAGGCAGAGCAACTCACCAACTTCTCAATTAATTTGGTTAATTTGATTGCTGCATATAATACAATTATTCAGAATCAGGATTAGGTAGAACTAATTTGTGAACAGCTGGGAGATGGGTTCCTCCCAAACTGTTTGTTTAGCCTTGACTCTCTTGGATACATCGATTTGTGAAGGCATCTCCAGTTTGTTGCTCACAGGTTTCGCTACAAGTTTTACACTAGTACTCCTCTAACTGCGACTTTTCATATGCAAGAATCCTATTTTGCCTATCTCAACCTATTGCTGCAATTTGACAACATAGCCAGTATTATTGGATAATATAACAAATTACTTGTCATTGCAACATTGCCGGTGGAGTTGAAGTTGATTCCTGTTAGAATGATTCATTTGTAATAAATTATCATTATAATTTTGCATTTTTTTCTGGAGGTTTTGCATCTACCAATTACAAAAAATGTGATTTATGGGCTCTAACGTTGTAATGAGAAAATTGACAAATAATGTTTCAAATGTACTCAACCAAACTTATTTATCAAATCTGACTCTTTTGGATCCATCAGATTCTCTCTCGAAAAAAAAAATTGAGCCGAACATGAGCTTGTGCTGGTCGGAAAATTCAAACAATTGGTATTTTTATAAAATATTATTTTTTGAATTTCGACAATTAGTATTTATTGTTGAAGAGATGATGCAACTTTTTTTCTTCATCTTAGTTTAGGTTGGTTTGAATCCAATAATCGAATAGAATCCAACCAAATATGAACGACTAACATGATCACTAACATTCAGTTTAGAATCAATTTTAGTAGCTTTTACTGTTGAAATAAATACAATAAATATAATTAACCCCTGCAAGGTTGCCATGGCTATTTAGGGTGACAATTGTAACAAAATGTTAGCAATCCATCTGAACTAAAATACCTCTAAATCATTTATTTTGAGGAACATATAAAACAACAAACACGACTATTTTTTTATTCCCAAGCACTTCCTCACTCTGATAAACCAGGTTATATTAATATTCGTCGCCGTTCTCCACTCGCGTTATAAAATATTAAGGATAGATATTAATTATGACTTAAAAAAATTTAACTTAAGAGCATTTTTCAACTTTGAAATAGTCACTTTTTGTAAAAAAAAATTAATCACTTTGGAAAATCAAAAATTTAAAACATACTTCCAAAATTACCCATCTATTCACGCGACTCGTGACGTCGACACTATAACCGTCGTTCCGTTTCGTAACAACCTTCCGTACATGCCTATTTCCGTAACTTCACCACCCCAAATTTTTTTCATATAAACCCGCCGAAGAAGACGTCGCCCAACGCTCGCCGGTGAAACCTCCGGCCGTCGATTCTGTCGGGTTCGTTCGAATTCGTCGAGGTTCGATCGCTGCGGAGTTGTTTCTACGCAGGTTTGATTGGAAAGTCGAAGTCTTTGAGCCGGAGATGGGCTCGGAGCTGATCTTCCGGGGCCACGCCGGCCATTCTCCGGCGATCTCCAACTTGCCGGCCGCGGTAGGTCCGGCGAAGCCCTGGCTCTCCGCCGCCGCCGGCCCCTCCGCTACATCCTCAGCGAGAAGCGCCTCCTCTTCGTCCTCCTTGGCATGTCCATCGCCGCCCTCTTCTTCACCCACTCCCCCATCCCTACCGCACCGGAAATGACGGTGGCGGCGGAGGAGGAGATTACAATTCCGTCCTCCACCGCGGCGTCGGCCGCCCGGCTGTGGGAGGTGGTGAACCCGGCGGGGAAGGTGCCACTGGGGTTGAAGAGGAAGGGGATGAGGGTGGTGGTGACCGGCGGGGCGGGGTTCGTCGGGAGCCACCTTGTGGACCGGTTGATGGCGCGCGGGGACAGCGTCATCGTGGTGGACAACTTCTTCACGGGGAGGAAGGAGAATGTGATGCACCATTTCGGGAACCCTAGATTCGAGCTCATCCGCCATGACGTCGTGGAGCCGCTCATGCTCGAGGTGGATCAGATCTACCACCTCGCCTGCCCTGCTTCCCCTGTCCACTACAAGTTCAACCCCGTCAAAACCATCATATCTTTCTTTGCTTTGGATACTGTTCTTCATGTTCTTAGCTAGAAAATTTTACCTTGTTTTTTTTTGCTGGTATTGTTCATGATCTTAGATAAAAATGTCTTCTTTGTTGGTTCTGAAATGATCGATGCAAAGTGATTTAGCGATCCTTGACATACATGGTTTGAGTACAAGACGAATGTGGTGGGGACTTTGAACATGTTGGGGCTGGCCAAGAGGGTGGGAGCTCGGTTCTTGCTCACCAGCACCAGTGAGGTCTATGGTGATCCGCTCGAGCACCCGCAATCGGAGTCTTATTGGGGGAATGTCAACCCCATTGGTAAATGCTCCTCTTCTTCTCTTTCCTACTGATGTGCTAGCGGCGAGGTGTAGAATGTTTCAGTGATTGTTTTAGAAATTAAGGATTTGTGTTGCCTGCTGTGTGGATTATGTAATTGGTTGGTAGAAAGAGTGAGATTTGGAGTGTTTAATATGGAATTCGGATGGATGTAGTTGTGATTACCGATCTCTGATTGTTTATGCATTTTCGTATTGATAGCTTGGTTTTGATGTGCATTTGTAGATTTGGCTAGAACCATATTTTTGTGAACTCTCGAGTATTGAGGCTTAAGCATTTGCTACCTGCTATGATGATATGTGAATGGATGAAGAGGGAGATTTGCACTTTTTAGTATGGATTTAAATGCATGTATCTCAAAGTTATGGTCTCTATCGTAGTTTCTGCGTTTGCACTGATAGCTTGTTCTTGGTTGGCAAAGGTGTTCGGAGCTGCTATGATGAAGGAAAGCGTACTGCCGAGACTTTGACAATGGATTATCATCGTGGTGCCAACGTTGAGGTAGTTCTAATTTCCTTCTCCCTTTTTTCTTCATTTCTTCCTCTTGCTTTTTGTTTTAAACGCATACAAGACTTGCTGCTTTCTCGCCCAAAGATTTTTTCCGGGTATTTTTGCTGATATCTTGTTGTGAGTGTGGTGTTTACAGGTGAGGATTGCCCGTATCTTCAACACTTACGGCCCTCGAATGTCCATTGATGATGGTCGTGTTGTTAGCAACTTTGTAGCTCAGGTTTACTCTTTTGCTCCCTGTTACCATCTTTGTTTTCAGTGAAAAAATAAAAACTCCTTTTTTTCGTTGTGTCTGCCGTTTTTTTATCCTATAAGCTTCTTTGTTAACTCTACTGTTTTCTTTCTTCAATCAGGCTTTGAGGAAGGAGCCAATGACGGTGTATGGTGACGGTAAGCAGACGAGGAGCTTCCAATACGTTTCTGATCTGGTAAGGATTAGTTCTGGAGTAGTGGGTTACCAATTTGATTGTATGGCACCGTTATTATATTATTCTACTGATACGCTCTGAGATAGGTAATCTGTTAGTTGTAAATTTTTAACTGCTCAAGTAAGAATTTTCCTCTGTATTATATTGCTTAGGTTGAGGGACTCATCCGATTGATGGAAGGAGAGCATATCGGCCCTTTCAATCTGGGGAATCCAGGCGAATTCACCATGCTTGAACTTGCCAAGGTATGAATATGGTGCTTGCTATTGTTGTTCTGACAAAAATGAGACACCAAGTAGAGCTGTAGAAGATTACAACACAAGTGCCTCGTGCATCCAAGGATAAGGTTAATCACAGGCAATGGTTGATGACAACGGTGGTTGGAAATGAATTGGTTTGCTGCAGCTTGTACAGGAGACGATCGATCCCAATGCCAGAATTGAGTTCAGGTCAAACACTGCGGACGACCCCCACAAGAGGAAGCCAGACATCTCCAAGGCCAAGGAGATGCTTGGATGGGAACCCACCATCACCCTTCAGAAGGGCTTGCCTCTCATGGTTACTGATTTTCGCACTCGCATATTCGGAGACCATCACAAGAAAGGAGATAATGCTTCGTCTTGATCATCATCGTCATCATAGGCCCATGTCGTCTTCCACCTGCGTCGTCACAAATTCTCTCAAACTACAGGAGAATTTGGAGAGGCCAACCGTATTTACCATGACCCCCTACCTCTAATCCTTGCTGGGTTCTTTTTATCCCAAAATCCTTACCTGCATTTATATCTGCCCCCCTTGTGTAACTAAAAGTTTAGTTACTTTTATTGATCCTTTTTTTAATATAATCATTAAGTCATTGTAGACAACAAGACTATGAACAGTTGTTCAATTTTGCTTTATTTTCTCATAGCAAGGAGCATTACTTTATGCACCCGTAACAGCAGCTAAGCTAAAGATGTTGGGAGCGATATTTCCATTTTGGAGATTAAAAATGTGTTCTGTGCGTTGAAATTTCAAGTGAAGCCATCACCTCCAAAATAGAGAATGAGCTCCATTCAAAGAAAAAGATTTATTAAAAAAATTGGCAAAAGTTATGCTTGCAAAATTCAATGGTTTGATTGCAAATTGTTCTATATAAACAATGCCAAAGACAGGCTACTCTCTCAACAATTGTGACTAGATCTTTTGCGTACTCTCCTCTAATGCATTTCCTCAGTAAATACATGAGTTACTTCGACCTCGACGAAGCCATTACCAGTCTTCAAACCCCTCCTCGTCACCTTCGTCCTCCAACCTTTGGAATTCTCTCCTCCAAGATTCCATCTGCAAGAAAGAATTATTCTCAGCTTCTAGATTTTTTGACACCAGAAAGCAAATAGCCATTAGAAGTCATCACAAATTGCACAACCTGATCATCAGATAACTGCAACTGCTCGGCAAAAAAAGAGCATTCTTGTTATCCACAGACAAGAGATTCCTATTAAAGTGTTTAGCCACTTCTTCAAAAGAAATGAGCTCCACTCGGAAGCCATTAATCATGAAAATCTTGTCCATCTGTTCCTGAATATTGAACTGCATAAAATTTATCACAGAAATACAAGTTATTTGAGGTATTTTCTGCAATAAGACAGCAGTCGGTAAGATGATTATATGCTACCTCGCTCGTCAAATTAGGCCCTAGAAACCAGACGGGCATTTCACCTACAAAAACAGACTTCTTCATTGCTAAACAGCTAACAGTGTATAGTATTTCTTTCAAGCTGTCCAAGGTGTATATGGGAAGGCCCTGTCACGCACCAATAATAAGCAGATTAATACTCAGTTAATCACTGCTAAGATTTTTGAAATAATAAAAAAATAGTATGAATGAAGGACCTCTGAACAGATGGAATAGGGTCAATATCCCAAGCT
The DNA here is from genome assembly GCA_033002965.1 of Piper betle. NCBI lineage: Eukaryota > Viridiplantae > Streptophyta > Magnoliopsida > Piperales > Piperaceae > Piper > Piper betle. Next base: position 148,849 of record JAURVB010006878.1, read on the forward strand.
CAACCACATGGGATAAGAACAATAAGATAGAAGGTAAATTTCTTCACATACACATAAAATGGGACTAGGGACAGTTAACAACAATTCAACAATTTAAAATTAGAACTCAGTAGTAATTTCATGACTACACAGTCGTAAATATGTAACTGCCAAAAAAAATGCAAAGGGTAAACAATGTAGTGAATAGACCTTACAAAGACCTAACATTTATTACTACCGATCAGACTCTTCACTATGATGAAGATAGCTCCCGCCAGTAAAAATGTAACATACTGAAACAGTAGAGAGATGGCCATAATGAGTTTACTTTGCCACCAGCCAATTTAATCTTAATAATTTTAACACAATTTAAGACTTAAAGTAATTAGTAATTACTGAAGACATCAGGCACAAGAAGTTTCCTCCCACCCATTACAAACATCTGCAGTGCAATTCCACCCTATGGAGAAAGATTTACCCAGAAAGAAATTCTTAAACTAATCCAGATTGAGTAAAATAAATTTGATTGCAAATCACCTGGAGGACCCATATACTAGGCCGGCTTCCACTATAGCCCCTCTCAACTAAGACCTTGTCTATATCTGGAGTGTGCAGCGGAATGTGACTGAGCATGCAACCCCTGGTAACTTTAGCTCCTTCACCTGAGCGTTCTTTTCAGTTAAAAGGATGTCCATAGTATGATCCAGAAAGCTATAGTTAAACAACACAAAAGGAACACTTTAAGCATCGGCCATATCCTTTCTCATGTTGTGATTGACATTGAAATGCAGAACAAAACAGGCGAAAATTCCTATTTAAAAATTGTATTTAGTGTGTTTGATACACTGACACCAGATGGGGAGATATTTAACATCAAGGCCTAGAATTGGAACGGTAAATAATATTTATGCAGATCAGTATGTCAAACTTAAATACGTAGATGCCAACCTATTTGATATGAAACACATAAACAAACTCTAAGTAATAGATTCCAAAAACATAAAGTTCATTTCAAATAGCTGTTTCTGTTTTTGCCACTTCAACATTGCTCAAGCTATCAGAAGCCAAAGAAAACATCTATGGAGCGTAGTTTCATATCAACGAGAAGCTAAGTAAAGAAATCAGAGTGAATTAGAGAAAAAGCTGGTACAAATAATGAAATATGATACCTCGAAGTCTTTCGGATGCAATCATATAAACCTGGTCTGGGGATATGTCAAAGATTTGAGTAGAGCGCGGCCAACTAATCCTGTAAGGCCGAGTATCCATACCATCTGTCAACAGAACAATCTGCACGGCGTCAAACAAAAACAACTCCCACTGAAAAATCCAAACACAACGAAAACGAAACCTTTGCATCACTAATAATCAATCAAAACAGTCAATACCTGCCTAAGTTCATCCCACTCGTTCATCAACCCCAGCAGCTTGTCATCGATAAATCTGGTCGCCAGGTTATAGGAGCAGCAACACCCGGATGCAAATTCTCGCTCCACATCCATGACTGGCGGTGTTGATGGAACTAAACATTCGGCGTATACATCATGGACAAGCGCATCTGCCGGCGCAGACGAATCAAGATGCGAACTTTTGCTACCGAAAACGAAAACAGCTATCAAGATATTAGGGGAAGGAGTACCCGGCCGACGAGACTCCCGGAGACGAAGGAAAGCGGCGCGGGAGGCGTCGAGAAGGAGCGAGTCGTCGTCGGCCACCAAGTCGCCATGTCCGGTTTGCCGGCGAGCGACGACGCCATTATAGCGTTTACGAATGGAGGGGTGGAGTAGGCGAGGGTGGATGGTGGCGAGGGGAGTTTGGTGGGAAAGGAGGATTGACATGAGCTGCGGCGGCACCGGTGTCGCCGGAGCTGGGTTCGAGCTGGCCGGAGCTGGGAACGATGACAGGTGGGCCACTGGGATATATGGGCCACAATTACTCATATAACAGATAAAGAAGATGGGCCTTGGATGCGGGGGGTTTGGGTTTTTGATAGCCCAATTGACTTTTTGATTAGTTGACTCGAATTCGCTCTATATTTAACTCGATTTGGTTTAACTCGTTTTGACTCAAACTCTAATTAAATGAGTACGAGCTGACTCGAAGCTTGATGTTATATATTATATAATATATTTTATATCTTTTATATAGTTAATTGTGTAATGATTTTACATGATAGATAATAATTAAAATCATATCCAAATGATGATTTTACATGATAATAATGATTTAATGAATGAATAGACTATTTGGTATATAATTAATACAAAGTGTGAACTATTTAATCCTTTTCAAAGCTATTTTTATTTTCATCTATATGAAAAAAAATACATACAAATAAACCTCAGACTTCTTTGTGTTTAACTCAAACTCGAGTCATTCAAAGCCTATTGAGCTCAATTCGAACTAGAAGACATATAAGCCAAACATTGAATACAACTAGACTTGCTCAATTGGCATCTTTACTGATTAGTGAGATTGTGCTTAATTAAACTTTGTTTGATGATCAACTTAGAACTTAACAATAATAATTTTAAGAAAGCCATATCACAAGTGGATTTAGACTTAAGAGGTGTTTTTGCTAATGGTTATGGTTGTGTCTGCTCTGCTCAGTCTCAACTCAAAGCTGAATTTTCAATATAAATGATTGTTTTCATATGGTTTGTAACATTAAGGACAAAATAAAACATTTTTGTTCTCCCAGTAAAAAATGCACTTCAGGAGAGAGATTGTGGTACATAAAAATCAAACAAGCTCAAGCTTAAGGAACAATTATCAAAGGAGCTTACATGCCAACAAATTAAAAGATTCAATCTCAAAGACGGCTTAAGGTACAATTATCTTCCGTTATTCCCTTTTGACCATGTTTTGCCATTCAAGTGCTGAGAAACAACTGCTTTTTAGCATATGCCATTGGCTAATTTTATTTTACGGTGAAGAATGCAAACACTTCTGCATCTATTTCGCACCTGTAAACATTTCAACAACAATTGTCCACAACACGACATGGCAATCCAAATATATAGAGTTTTCGAACATTTCGCGTCATTCATAACCCAATCAAATTACCTACGCATGGAATGCAGTCTTCGATGACAAAGAGGATGAATTACACCATTGATTGCTTTTAAAAGGGCTCAGACAAAGAAAATCTATGCAGTTTCCACAACCATTGATTTAAGTGGGTGACAAAGTTAAGTAATCAAGAAACGCTGTCCTGTAAATGACAGTTCATTGGAATGATAAATCTATGAATGGAGATGAATGCACCCACCCAAATTCCACTTGAAAGCCTTTGAAGCCAAAAATGCCTCGGGTAGCTTTCAGTCCATCCGGCCCTTCAGGGTTTTCTCGATTACTTCTGTTGGCGTTCTGCACGACCATCATAAAACAACTAAGAATTCGCACTAGTTGAGCAAGTAATTAATTTAGCAGTGCCATTTATCATACGACAAGCTTTTTTTATATATTTGGGGGATACGATTATCCTTCAAGAGGTAAAAATTGCATGTCTTTAACACGTGAGCAGGATAAAAACTTACACTACAAAAACATGTCCACCCCAACCACTGAGGCAGTCCCTATCAACAGATGAAATTAGTGCTTGAGAAACGGTTTCAAAAAGTTCATCCGGTTCCTGCAAACAGGCAAATGTCAACCAAGGCAATCCAAATGCATGGTTCTAATTTCTTTAGAGAAAAAACAAAAAAAATAGGCACGCTTCTAATTCCATATCATACATGAGAATGCTATTATTGACTTTTGATTTAATACTCTGCCTGGGCTCTTTCAATTAAATTGCTAAAACATTCAATTTATCTTCGACATAATATTTTGATCACCAAAACCACTTAATCAATTATCTATGCTATTAACATAAAGAGAATATCATGGAACAAACCATATCAGGCTTGTACATGGACTCGCAAGCACCATACAGGGACTCGGATGCAGTTCCTGCAACAACGAAATCCTTTGCCAGCTCCCTACAAAGTAGAAAAATAATGTTAAATCAATTAACAGGAGTCCAGATTTTAATAGCTTCCCTAATATTTATGAAAACCATCTTGCACAGATTTTTATGTCATGCAACTTTATAGCCCAAGTATGAGGAAGGTTGACTTCTCACAATCATTATCAGCTCATGCATGCAAGAAATATACACTAGCTCTTTAAGAATAAGCAGAAAGCTGAAGAGTCTGCTAAAATAAAGCTCAATAATAACATGGGAAAAAAGAATTTAAATATTGATCTTCATAGTTTCAGAGAAATTAAAAGGAAATAACATACAGGAGTTCACAGGCATATAAATAGCCTCGAGACTGCAACTTCGATGGGAGTCCTTAAAATTTTCGTTAAACTAGAATGAGGGTATATAATGATATATTTGCGATTATTAGGCAATAGAAAAAATAGCTAGTTCATCTAAATAAAACAGCTGATAAAATAAAATCAAAATCATGCTTTCTTTCCCAGAAATCATATTTCCTAATTTTTAAGTTCCTATATAGATGCCACGGTAATATCTCTCACAGTATTAGTAATGACTGTCTTTATCATTGGGCATTGTTCTCATATATAAACTTAGTAACTTACAGAAAAGGAGGTTGAATTCTTTCACCTTAAAATTCACTATTCTAACAAAATCACAATACAAGGGGTTCAATTATTCATGTGGACAACTATCGCATTCCGCGTTAAGTGGAGGCTTCAATTTTTTAACCCAATGCACCAAACAAATATAAATGAAGAAGGTTATCCGGAACTCGTGTAATTCCAAAATTTTCATACCACTAGTCACTGAAAAGCACTCTTAAAAGAAAATATTTGTAACCAAATCATTCTAAAACTCACTAATCCTCCTCATAGGGAAAGCGAAGTAGAAGATGATAGAACAGATGTATACTTAGCACCAATAGAATCCATGGTACAGATAAATGGCTTGTTATCTTCACCAAGTCCTGCAATTACGGGCTGACAGAAGTATGGCCCAAACCTATGCACAGGAACAATAAAATGCCTTGATTCAGTCATCATTCAAGATGTCATATCATAAATTCTCTCACTTTTTAAAAGCAGGCAATAAAGTGAAATAAATTATGTACAAGTACTTGACTTAAAGCTGCAAAAATTATAATCAGATACCTTGGAAGCGCACAAGAAAAGGTGATCCAGTACACCTCACAAGAAAATACAAGCAAATGCGCAACTTTTGGGACTGTAGTAAATACTGTAGACATACATAAGTAACTTTCATCTTTTTAAATAAATTCTCTCCCTTTCACTTCTCCTTAAGCATGAAATTTATCTCAGTTTCATCCAGAATTTACAACCAACACAGCAAAACAATGAAAACGAAAACATTAATAAATCACCATCTAATTCCGCGAAAGAAGATTAAAGCAGAAAAGTATTCGATCTCAACTACTAAACCTAATTCAAGATGGAAAGGATTCACGTATTGGTAAGAAGAGGACCCATGAAAATAAAAATATCACGACCACATAATTAAATCACAACAATACAAATCATTTGCGACATCTATATGTTATTTCATCATATACTACGAAGAAATGAATATGCAAACCTTTTCTCATACAGCAACGCAGACACCAAACTAGCAAAAGTCTCCGGCTTCATGTCCCTCTCCTCCCTAAGCTGGTACAGCTTATGCCTAAATATCAAACGCTGGTACCTAAATCAATACAAACCCCCCAAAAAAGAAGCAAACCTCTTAAAATCACAATCAATCCAAACAACACACAAAAAAGAAAGAGAAAAGATAATCAATCCAAACAACTCCAACAGGGATTACAAAACTAACAGTGTCTGCGCATCAGTGGCCAATCCCGAGAGGCCGACATACAGCTTGTCGTGGATCTTATAAATCCTCTTGAAATCGGTGGCAACAGTCTGGAGTTGTACCCCGAGCCGCCGGTCGCTGGCGATGGCGAAGCATTCCTTGCCCACCATCGCGACCAAAGCGCTTCCGTTGTACTCCAAAATCTACACAAAACAACAACAACAACAATAAAAACAACCACCACCAAAAGGAAAATGATCAGTACATAGGAGCTTGATTTGGGGGCGAAAAATGGAAAAGTTCGGATCTTTGGGACGAGAAGAAGAAGGGAAACGTACCGACATGGCGATGGGGTAGAATTGGGGATCGATCGGCGGCAAAAATCGAAGCTTTTTGGGCAAGCAAAGGAAGGGTTCAATGGAGGGGTTTGTTGTGCGTCTGCAACCTTGCGATGGTCGAGGGAGGAAGAAGACGGCGGGGATTTGGGTTTGCTTATGCGGACCCGTCGCGGACGTGGACGCGGACTCGGTTCAGCCTGTAATATAATAATATTTTACTTATAAAATAATGCGTTATTCCATTACGGGTCCATAGCTCAGTGGTAGAGCATTTGACTGCAGATCAAGAGGTCACCGGTTCGAACCCGGTTGGGCCCTTCTTATTTATTTTTAAAATTTTGTGATTATTATTGTTCTTAAGGTTAAATTTTTAATGATTTTTTCCCGACTTAAATTAAGTTTTCGGAATGCATGGTGTGATTAACTACTGCAAGCAAATAGCAAATTAGTTTTTTCTTTCCAGTCTAAATCTAATGTCCAATCAAAGCTTTTTGACAACATGTTCCAAGCACTTAGCTTACAAATCAAATAAATTAGGGTAATATGGATTAGACTGTCAACTTTACTATAATAAATTTACCATCAACTTTTATTTGTGAAGTAATTCACCTTCAATTTCTTAAAAAAAATTACTACCATCTCTAACCACAAATGATCACATAACAACTACCCACAATTAATCATGCATCTAACTTCATTAAGTTACATAACTCTTATTTAAGAGTCTAGCCATTAAGAGATACTTGTTAGCAAATTGTATGTGACGTAATTATTACATCTAATATTTAAAGAGATCCCAAATCTATTAAGATTTTTTATGTACTCTAAATATTCTTTAATTATACATTTTATTTGTGGTATGAGTATATATTCAGAGGATGATTATTTGTGTATGAGTCTTATGGTTGCATAAATTGGAATCAGAATCAGAATCAGAATCAGTTTGAGGGAGTCAGATTCAAAATCGGAATCGGTCTAAATTGGGCATGAATCAGTTCACTTGAATCGGTCTGAATAGGTCCAAAAAAATCAGTCATATATAATAATTTAATAACTCATAACATAAATATATAAAAATTAGATATTAATGTCATTTTGATATAATTGTTTGTATTATATTTTATGATATTTTTTAAAGTTTTTTTTGAATTATTTAGAGTTAATTATTATTTTTAACTCGAGTCGGACACGAGTCAAGTTTTAATTACTAGAATGCCACGAATGTTATTCTTTCCCTCCGCATTTTCTCTCCCACATCCGCCCTCCTTCCCCGTCATACAACCGCCGCCGCCGCCGCCGCGCCCCCCTCCCCCAGACCCTCCCCACCCTGCCCTGCGCCCGCCGTGCCGCACCTCAGCCTCCCCTGGCACCGCCCGCCCTGCCGCTGCCCCACCCCGCCGCGCCCCGCCCTGCACCCGGAATCGGCTGATTAAGGCCGATTCCGAATCGGCTCGAATCGGTCAAAATCGACTTGAATCGGCCGATTCATGGACCGATTCGGATGAAAACCGATTCAATGGGTTTTTTGAATCGGTTTTCATCCGATCTAAATGGAATCGGCTGATTCCATTTAATCGGCAAATCGGCAATTTTCACAACCTGGATGAGTCTTATTGGGTTTAACTATAAATGAGATCCCAATGTTGGAAAAAAACGTCAAATTATTTTATGTTCTGGAGAGAGACAAAATTTAGTGGTTAGGCTTTCCGGTTGGAAAAAATATCAAATTATTTTATTTTCTGGAGAGAGATAGAATTTAGTGTTTAGCCTTTAGGGATGTAGGCCGTGGATCTTAATTTTTCTCATATCTTCGGGGAGTAAAATTAACTTCTGATTGTTAGAACTTTATAACTTAAACTTAAAAATAAAATTTTATTAGTCTTTCATCAAGTAAATAAAATTAGATAGCAGAAACGTACCTGAATTCATAAACAAAATAATTCTTTAAAACAAAATATCTTTACTTTCTTAAGTTTTGATTCTTCCAAATTAAATACTAAATTTTAAAACCAAAGTTACTGAACAATAAGATACCGAAATAGAAAACTACTTATGAATTTACGAACCATAACCTCTTTATTTATATCCTTAGTTTCATAATTATCAATTTGACCTATCATAAAAAGAAATTACAGAAATGGTATCTACACATTGAATTCTACACCTATTTATAATATTCACATTGAATTCTACAGCTATTTATTGTATTCACGTTAAATTCCACACCGTTTTTATGGCCATAATTTATCTTTAATAGATCAATTGAATTTATGCCAACTTTAAATAACAGCATATTATACAATTATCGATTCATATATATATTTATGTCAAACATCTAACAGTGAGAACATCTTCGATCTGATTCCTCGCCTCTAATTTATTAAAATATTCAAATAAAATTCATTTAAGTTATAGATTTTATTTGATCAAACCTCCTTCGCATTTTAATAAAATTATTCCAATAAGTTCGCCCTACCTTAATCTCTATTGTCGTTGGAAAAGAATAACTTTAAATTGGGTCAGATCTAAACCATATAAAATATTTCTCAGCAAAATTGAAGTCCAAATCGTCTCAACAAAATCAAAGTCTAAATTGTATACCAAAAATTGTCCAATACTATTTTTCTTCTTTTCTTAACCACCTAATCATTATAATGGCCATAAAAAAAAAACTTTGCTATTTTCTTTTGGCTCGAATAATTATTTTTGGTTTGAGCTAGATTTCTTTTGAGGTTTTAAATACTGTGACAAACTTATAACTAATATGGGCATATTTGGTTCAATTAAATCGAATCGGGTTCGATCTGATTTTAAAATTATAAATAAAATATTTTATTAAATATTAAAAATATATTTTATTATCAATGTTTTATTAAATACAAATTAAAATATGGGGATTTTTAATAAAATAAAATTTTGTAAAAAATTCAAAAATAGAAAATGAGTATGGATTAAGATGGTAATAAAATTTAGTACCAAATTGAAAGGTTAAGTGGGCAATACTATGAACCAGACCTTATAGATCTGGACCCACCACGTCGCGGGCAGGTGGAGAACATATGAACGCCTGACGCATCTCCGTTGAAGGCACGGCTGCTATCACATTCATCTGCGAGGAGCTCAGGCCTTGATAGGATTTATAACATTTGGTAAATAATTGTAAGGGTTTAGTGGAGTTAATTAGTGATTAACTTAAAAAATTTAAATAAAAACATTTCATAAAGAGGGCTTAGAAGTAATCTATGATCAAACATGTGAAAAGAAAATTTTCTTCTTCCCACCAACCTGATCTCTCCCCCTCTTACCTCCTCATCTGCTTCTGGTTTTTCCCTTCTCTACCCTTTCTCAACACTTCCTCATTCTTCCTCTTAGCCTCTCATATCTTTCCCAATCCCTGTTGTCTTCTTAACCCCTAAACTCAGTTCCTCAATTCTTGGCATCACTGACCAAAATATCAAGGAGGATCGGATCGTATCACCCACCAGCATAGAACATCATAGTTAACTAAAAAGAGGGCAATTTTAACAACAAAATTGTTCAAACACAGACACAATAATTCACCAAATTATCTTCTTCTTCAACTGCTGCCAATGCGCTAGCTCTTGCATTTACCGATTGCAGTAAAACTACTAAAACAATAAATCGCTAATTATGAGCTGAGAGATCCAAAGCCCTGCCTAGCTAGCTCTATATTTCACTACCAATTCCATTCTCAATCTGATTGTCAATTCGAACTCCGTACATAAGACCTATATATATATATATATATATATATATATATATATATGATCGTCGGAAGAATCAAGAAGAAGAGACGCCGTGGAAGGGCGGCAGCGGCGGATGCGGACATGATCAATATCGCCGTCGTCGTCGCCCCCGCAGTCGAGGCCGCAGCCGCACTGGGGGCATTCGGCGAAGTTGTCGACGGAGAAGCTGGCGGAGGCGATGCCGACGGAGAAGTCGAGCTCGTCGCCGTCGCGGACGACCTCGACGATGTTGAGCCAGAAGAGGAGGAACTTGACGCTGACGCCGATGAGGTCCCGGATGCGGCCGCGGGAGATGATGCCGGAGACTGTGGGGCGGTAGCGGAGCTGGTAGGAGCCCTCGAGGGAGAAGCTACAGGTGGCGTTGAAATGGGCGGTGAACCTGCCGGTGGCGCCGTCGAGCTCGTAGCCGAGGACGCCCTTGGGGAGGATGCCGACGGGGAAGTCGTACTGCTCCAGGACCTGGTAGGCAGTTAGGGCTTCGTCGTAAGCGGTGGTGGAGAAGGAGAAGAAGAAAAAGAAGAAGAGGAAGGAGGGAAGAAGAAGAGGGGTAGTAGCAGCGCTAGTAAGGGGAGACGCCATTGGAGAACTGTGACGAGGTGCAACCACGCCGCTACAGACGTCTCTGTGTATATGATGTGTTTCGTCCAGGGTTGAGAAAATCGGCCGATTCCGTGCGGAATCGGCCGATTTAAATCGGATCGGCGCGATGCCGATCCGATTTCGGGGCCGAATCGGTCGGCCCCGAATCGGGTATGGAATCGGCGATTTTCGGCCGATTCCGCCCGATTTAAATCGGAATCGGAATCGGCCGATTTAAATCGGAATCGGTTTTTTTACGAAATTACCAAAATACCCTAGGTATGATTTTTATTAAATTATTTAAGCATGGGTAAAATGGTAATTTAGATTTTAAAAACCTAAAATCAAACCCCTCTCCCCCCTGTTCCGCCGCCGCGTTCCCTCCGCCGCGCTGCCGCCCTCCGCCGCGCTGCCGCCGTCCTCAGCCGCCCTCCGCCGCACTG